>JAOQMS010046670.1:0-32821 GCA_027563885.1 Erythroxylum longipes | reverse complement strand
TAACTGTAGTGATTGCACGTAGCGCTCCCTTATCATAGGATATGTATCGGAATGACCTACGGGCGTCCCGGTGCGTACCCTACGGTGAGGGGGTGTTACAATTTACCCCCTGTTGAACAAAGAAAATAACTCAACAACATAGTCATATATGGCACCAAACATTTTTAACATTGTCATTCACCATAATACGCACATTTTTATTCCAAAATTCACATATCAAATTAAATTGAAATACATCAAAGTAAAAAAATCAGAAGGTGTAAATTGTAGATACTTACAAGTCTCTCTGTATGCTTATGGTGGGTAATAAATCCTCCAGTATGTATGGTAAGACTCTCTCTCCCCAGTTCTCCACTTCTATTAGTAGAATTAGGCTCTAAAATGGACATTGCCTTGGGTGATGTCCAATATTGCTGCTAACGACTCCATATTTCTTTAGAAATATAAGGAGGTTGTACACCAACCTTGTGTATCGTACCAACAAAGTCTCTATAATGTATACGAGCTCGTCTCTCCCATACTTTATAAATAACCGCGTCAAATTCAGAACCCTAAAAAAATTCTTTATAAAAAAAGGAAAAACATATGATAAGTACTTATAACCTATAATATTTATGTAATTAATATAAAAAAATTAATTAAGAAATACAAAAGATACATTTTGTTGTACCTTAAACTCCGGATTTGTTACCTTAGAGATATTCTTCCATATATAACCCTCAAGATCAATCTTCTCCTTGAATTTGGATGTCATGTTTCTTGAACACGGTCCAGACGGAATCAATCTAATATAAAAACAAATAATTTTATATCATTTTTAAATTTAAACTTATAAGTTAATTATAAACATATTATGCTTCATGTATTTTCACTTGCAAATTGTTGACAATTTTGATGTAAGTTCTTCTATCAACTCCTTCAGCTCTAGGCTGAAGACCGCCTCCTTCATCTACATTGTTTACCCCTGATATCTTTGTCGGTATAGGGGTGGTGGATGGTGTAGCAATAGGTACAGAGGGTGATGCTTCATCTACAAGTGTAGTAGCTAGAGATACGACATCTGATTCGGTTGCAGCTGCAGAATGTAATGCTTCACCTGGATAGTAACTGGCTCCAAATTGTGGTCTGAATCTTGGTCGCTTCATATTTTGTTTTTCTCTTTGGTGGTATATTTTAACCTGAAATTCATATTTAATTGAATATTCCAGAAATATAACAATTTTAATTCAATATATAATAATATATTGAAAATTCAATAATTGATTTATTGAATATAATATTCTATTACAAACATAAATTAATCGCTATCAACACTTAATTGTAAATCAAAATCAACATCATCTTCTTTTTCTGAATAATTAGAATCAAACTCAAGCTCCTCTTCAGATCTTTCGCCCTGCTCATCCTTTCCAGATGAAATTTCAACATATTCATTATTTGGATCGTTCAAAGGTTCATTCTCGTCATATGTAACAAATGTATTTATTTCATAAACATCTTCCTAAAACGCTTAACTTTCAATTCTCTATTCTCCTTTTCCATGTGATTCAAAAACACCTCTAGGTTTAACTTTGCAAACGGTCAACCAATTTGACTTATCTCGTCAGAAGTTGGGAAAAGGGTCATAATACACTTGAATCGCTTGCATTCCCAACATAAAAGGTTCAAATTCTCTAAATCTTCTTCTTTGGTAGATTTCAACTAGATTGTATCAACTATGCACTCTTGTACCAACATTTGGAGTTGGATCAAACCAATCATACTTAAATATCACATTTTGCTTTATTGGCAATGTAGGGTACTTAATTTTAAGTATCTCAATAATTTTACCATAATAATCCATTAATTCTCCTTGTATACAAACTCCATTATTTACTGTTGCCATGCTATGACCATGATATTATGTATGAACTTTGTATCGATTAGTGAAATACACAGGATACGATTTAATAGTTCGTAAAGGTCCTTTCACAAAATCACATATGGACTTGTTCTCTATTAGATTTTCTAAAGTCTACACAAAAGAAATTATCATGTTAAACAATATAATGTCATTTTAACACTTTAAGCTTATAATTTATTCATTTCAATAATTGTAAGTGAAAACTTACATATTTCTCGAATTATCAAGGAAAGTATCTTCTAACTTCTTTGTTGATATCATCATGTGTTTTCTCAGGTATTAGCTTATGTAACCATTTCTTGTATAATCTAAAAACATTATTATGTATTTCAGTTGTGAATAACACTAAATTTCAAAATCCAAACAATCAATTTTAGCTTACTACATGAAAGGTTAAACCTCTTGACAGTTCAACAAAATGTAACCATAGGCAGCCTCAATTTCTTCTTTTGTTAACATTCTTCTTGTTGAATGTCTATATGTTCATCCAGGATATGTGAAAATGAATAATTTACCATCAACATCACCTGTTCCTCCCTCGTCGTCATTATGAGGAACTTTTCTTTCTCTTGTGTGAACATGCGGCTCAAAATAATGTAAACAAACTGTACTAGCTTCCTCCACTAAATAAGTATTATATATCGAACCTTCAACTCTAGCCTTGTTTTTGACAATTTTCTTCAAGTGATGCAATTACCTACATTAGTGAATAGAATTATTACAATTCTATTGTTAAAACATGTTATTACTTGAATTACAATATTTTTGTTGAATTACCTCTCAAATAGATACATCCATTGATATTAAACTAGACCTGCATTTTTAGCCTCATGTACTAAATGAACAGGTAGATGCTCTATATAGTCAAAGAAGCTTGGAGGAAAAATCCCTTCTAATTTGCATAAAATTACTAAAAATTTCCTTTCTAGTTTATCCACTTCATCGAACTTTATTTCAAATGATGTTAAGCTTTTGAAAAATAATCCTAATTCTGTACAACTTTCCAGACCTTATTCGGTAGCAACTTCCGAAATGCAATTAGAATTAAACTTTGCATAAATGCATGACAATCATGACTTTTCATCCCAAATAATTTGTACTTCCTCATGTCCACACACCTTGCTAAGTTTGAAACATAATCATCGAGAAACTTTAGACTTTTCAACCATTCACACAAAATTTCCTTTTGTTTTTTTATCGAAAGTGTAGCATGCTTTCAGATATTTACCGGTGCAAAGATCTTTATATAAGTCATTCCTTCTACAAACAAGTTTCAAAGCATCTCCTGATTTTGCGTTGTCTTTTGTCCCCCTTCAATGTTCATTATGGTATTGAAAAAATTGTCAAAATTTTTTGTTTTCAATATGCATCACATCTAGTTATGAAGTATCAAATTAGTTTTCCAATATAGCAAATCCCAAAAGATGCTTTGTTTTCTCTAACCAAAGTTTTTACTAATGCTTGTATTAACTTCATTAGCTTCAAATTTTGTAATTTTCAGCAACCTTAATTCATCAATCTCCTACAATATCTCTTCACCAGCTTTGTGAGGAGAAGGAGGTGTTTTCACTATCTTATTCTTAATGAAATTTTGTTTATTGCGTCTAAATGGATGATTTGGAGAAAGAAATTTCCTGTGGTTATCAAACCAACATATTTTGCCAATATTTGGAAGATAAAATGCATCAGAATTATTGCCACAATAAGGAAAAGCTAATTTCCATACTGTGCTCCATCCAGACAATATAACATAGGTCGAAATTTCACTAATGGTCCACATCAAAGTTGCTCTCAACACAAAATTTTGTTTTAGAGACACATCATATGTCTCAACAACATATTCCTAAAGATGCTACAATTCAAATATCAATGGTTGTAAGAATACATCAATTTTATGCTTTGGATTTGTAAGCCTTAGCACAATAACTGTCAAGAACATATATGCCTTATTCATACACATCCAAGAAGGCAAATTATAAGGAGTAATTATGATTGACCATGATGAATATTGTTGGCCGGATTGACTAAAAGGTTGGAATTCATCTGTCGACAATTCGAACCTAACATTTCGACTTTTAGCTCCAAACTCATAATGGGTGTTATTGAAATGTTTCCATCCTAGTGAATCATGTGGATGACTCATTATTCCATCTTCCTATTCTTGTTCATTATGCCATCTCATGTGAGATGCAGTAACATCATAAGCATATAGTCTTTGAAGTCTTGGAGTTAGCGGAAAATAATACATCCGCTTCCAGGGTACTAATTTTTTGTTTCATATAATTCTTTCTAGGCTTGAACCTAGAATGACCAAAAAAATTTGCACTTTTGTAATTCCACATCATCTCCCCAACACAACATACATCCCAATTTGCAACAATCAATCTTTCAACAGGCAAACCAAGACCCCTAATAAGTTTCTTCATGTTGTAAAAACTATCATCCATTATATGATCAGGAGGTAATGATTCATTATACCATCCAAGAATTTTATCAAAACTACGATCAGAAATATGCCCTTTAGACTTTATGTTCAATATTCGAGTAATTAAAGATAATTGAGTCATTGTCTCATAATTTGGCCATAATTCTTGGTCAGCTGAGTGTAGTAAGTCAAAAAATTGTTTTGCATGTAGGTTTCGTTCTTCTTCAAGATTTTCTATATCTTCTTAAAAGGTATAGCTGGCTGCATCGTAAACTATTTGCAAGTTAGGATTTTCAGTTACACCTACATTATTTGTTCTGAATTTGATCTCCCCTTCAAACTCATCTAGATTCACTGACGAGTTTACTTCATTACCCCTTGAAGTGCTACAAATCAATGGCTCCCCATGTCGTGTCCACTCAAAATAATTTGGGACAAACCATTTTCTCAACAAATGCCCATTCACTTCATCAATAGGAAGGAAACGAATGTGTTTACACTTTTTACATAGATATCTGCTTTTTGGGTCATCCATATATGCAGGTTAAGAACATGCATAATGAATAAAAGCTTCAACTCCCTCAACAAACTCAGGATTAATGAAACCATCAAGTGTTAATCGTCTATACATTAGCCCGATTGTTTAATATACTTTTTAAATTTTTATATATTTATTTTAAGAAAATTTGAAAAATTTATAGTTGTATTTTTAAAATTCATAAATTATAAATTATAGCATAACCATTCATAGTAAAGTATAAGATAAAATTGCCTATAAATTATACAAAAATATTTATTTAAAATTAAAGATATAAAATACAACCCAATAAATATTTATTAAAAATATGTAGTAATGATAATGTTGTCATAATTATTCCCTACTAACAAGAGAATTTAATTTTAATTTTTTAAGTTTATTATAACAATTAATTATAATGTAAATGTAAAAAGGTTATTATCTAAGTAAAATGAATTTATTTCAAATATTATTCTTTAGTATTTAATAAATTATTATAAATATGATTTTAAAAAAATAAGTTTATTAAGTTTATAATATAATATTTTTAAACTTTTAATGTTTTTATAAATTATGTACAAAACTCTTAATTGATGTAGTAGTTGCACTTTTAGTTACTGTTGATTTTTTTTAATTTTATAGTTGCATAAATATTATTGTCTTTCCATATTATATCTATTATTGAATAATCATTGTAAAATTTTATATTTGCATTAATCACATTAAAAGAAATATGCAGCTAGACTTACTATCATTATTAATCTTAACGCATTTAAATTTTTTATTTTATTTTTTATATTTACACAATATATATATTATGCATATATGTATTTATATTAATCTTAAAATAAATTAATCACTTTATTAATCTTAATGTATCAATTCCAAAATAATATATAATTATATATTAATCTTAAAATGAATTAAACACTTTATTAATCCTAATATATTAATTCCAAAACAATATATAAGTAATTGAATTATAAAAACAAATACATACAGTATATTATATTGAACATAGCTATTATTATTTTATTAAAACTAGAATACATTTTGTAAATACTTTTAATATGATTTTATAAATTATTATTTTTATTAATTTTGAAAATAATTCTTTTACTTTGTCTCTAAAATCATTATATTCTAATTAATCTAAATTTATATTCATAATTTTTCTCCTTTCTAAATTCTAATATTAAAAGATTCATTCCTAAGTGACTCTAATTAAAAGTTTTTTAAGAATAATTTCTTACTCGAAACCTTGATATAAGTTTTACTTTAAATCCTTCTAGTCCTTAGAGTGTTATAAGCATACCATATTTCATAAAATTTATAACATTTTCAACTTTTTTTCTTTTTAATATATATATTAGGTCACAACTTTAAATTATAACAACATATAATTATGATATAATAAAGTTATTAATTTTATCGAATATTAAGTTACAAAATATTTATATCTTTAAATATTAAACCACTTAATATTTAATTTGAATAAAACCATGTCATTAAATTAAAGCGTAACATCACTGGCTTCTTAATGTTTTAAGTAATATTTTAGGTATAATGACCTAAACATTAACACAATTTGTGTTAAAAGTCATTAAGTTAGGTTTAGATTAAAGGGTGCTACATACATTTGCATATCATTAATGAGAAAATACATTTTAAAATTAAAACCTTGCAATGTATTTATTGGTATGATTAATTAGGAATTTTAACCCAATTAATTAGAAATTTGTATGAAAAGTCATTAAGTTAATAGTTATAGTTAAAAATTTCAATTTAATTAATTATGAATTTTAAATTTACTTAAATAATTTAATAATTATTATAACAGAGAATTGATAAAAACAATTTCATTAACTACAGAAAATTTTGTTGTACACAAATGATTGTCTAAATCATTTTACAAGAAATGATACGATTTACAAAATTAATATAATATCATGCTAGATAGACTAGAGAGTGGAGATTGAGAGAGCATCATCTAATTGACTAATTGTACTTGTTGGTAAGATCGTCAATAGTTTGGATCCAATCATTTGTATGTATAGACATTATATTTAGTAATATAATATTAAAACAAAAAGAATATTTAGTAATGTAATATTAAATAAAATTAAAAATAAAAATACCTTCATCTAAATATTTTTGATCAAAATAACCTTCAATTGGTCAATTAATTTCACTAGTCCCCTCCGCATTAACACCTGTGGTTGTAAAAAAATAAAAAAAACACAATATTAGGTAAAATAATGCAAAGATAGATAAAATAAATATATTAAAAAGAAAAGAATTTACGATCAATATCTTCATTATTTAACCAACTTGGAGCACATATAAGGGCTTTCATAATGCGATAATGAAGTCGATCATGATGAGGAGTAATGACCCGACCATTAGAACTAAATGAAAACTCTGAAGCAACGGTGGATGATGGAATAGTTAACAAGTCCTATGCAATGTTTTGCAAGATCGAATAATTTTGTGTAGACGTCTTCCACCATGACAATATATCGAACGACGCATCTTCAGTTTCAGGAACACAATCTGCGGAAAATTTTTTATCTAACTCCATCTTACTGTAAGAAATCTTAGCCCTTTTTGAAAGGGAATCTGTCAATAATGGGTCAGAAAAAAAAAGATCAAAGTTGAAACTGAAGTCTGAGTTGAACTGCCTACATCTCGATCACGAGTTTGTTGCATTTTGACTTCACAATCATGGAAAAATTGATACCATAATTGTTTCATGGTATGTAGATGCTCTTGAGCTTCACCACTGTACAATGCATTATAAATATATTCAACCGCGTTCATATTGTATCTCGGGTCCAACACATATAATACTGCAACAATATCTCCAACCTTAGACCAATAAGAATTAAACTTCTCTGCCATTCTCTCCGTCATGGTCTGAATCACTACATTGGATTTAAACATCCACAATCATAAAACATGCTTTATGTTGGACATAGTGCTAAAGATACAGTGCGAAGTTGAATATTTTGTTCCTAAGAATAATTGAGTCTAATTATTGAATAATTTCAACTTCAAACAAAGTTCTCTAGCTAAGTTCTATTGATCCCCTGATGGTTGTCACGGACTTGGTCTTTTACTAACGAACTGCGCGGTTGTATATCTCGCAACTAAGTTAGCCTCTCCCTAAAATGCTAGAAACAAAGCTAGCACAAGTTAGTAAAGATCTAAGATAAAACAAGAACAAGAATGAGGAAACTTAGAGAATGCTTATATTGCTTAAGAAAGCTTTACAAGGCAAATGCTAAGAACTCTCTATGCTCTCTATCTCTCTATGCCTCTATGCATCTTACAAATGAAGTCCCTTGGTTATTTATCGCCTTCTACCTCCTCAATGTATGGCTAGGATCTATTTGATCTAAAGGCTCACAATGGCCATCTAGAATTCTCCATAACTATCTACATATTCAAGTATAATCTACAATTATCTACAAGGTTCTAGAGTTTTCCACCCATCTCTAGCCTTATCTTGAATATGGAAGAATAGTGTGGAATGTTCTAGGGAACTCTAGCTTAGTCTCTCCATCTAGAGTGGGAATTTTATGGTGCGTGACATTCTCCCCCACTCATTTAGGTGATGCCTTCGTCGCGTCCTTCTTGTATGCCTCGATCACATCCTTATAATCCCATAACGTGAGCTCATGCTCCCAATTGCCTCACTATTAAGTAGTCCCTTCCATTTGACAAATTACTCCACATAGCTTGGATGGGAGCCTCCTCAGGATAACACGATGTGCTACAATTTCCTCTACCTTGTGCTCGTGAGAAGTAGTGCTAGCTGTAGTTGCTCTCCTCGACTCGTCCCTACTTGGGTCCTCCCTGTTGACATGATAAACTTCAATAAGCTCACATGGAAAACTGGATGCATCTCCAAATGTGAGAGCAATGTCAATCGATAGGCTAGCTTACCAACCCTTTTCTCTATAGGAAAAGGGCCCTCATATCGCCTTACTAGCCCCTTGTGTACCTTGGCAAACTGCCAACTTTGATGGGGAAGGAGCTTTACCATTACTAGGTCTCCTTCCTCGAACTCCAAGTGTCTCCTTTTACCATCCTCTCATTTCTTCATTCACTTGGCAGCCCTTGCCAAGTGTGCTCCTGCTATGTCAGTTTTCTCATGCCAACCCTTGGCAAACTTGAATGCGACAGGACTCAGAACCTTATACCCAATCGCCAAAGTGTGAGGAGTCATCGGTTGTAGTCCTGTGGCAATCTCAAACGGACTAGCTCCTGTTGACTCGCTTTTTTGCAAATTATATGAGAATTGGGCAACATCAAGCAACTTAGCCCAATCATGCTAGTCGACACTCATATAATGCCTCAAAAATAAATCCAACAATGCATTTACCCTCTCAGTTTGGCCATCAATTTGAGGATGAAAGCTTGTAAAGAAGTTAAGCTCGGATCCCAATAGCTTGAATAGCTCCATCCAAAACGTCCCAATGAAGTGAATGTCTAGATCACTCACAATTGTCTTCGATATGCCCTAATACTTCACCACATAATGAAAGAATAGGCTTGCTGCGTCCTCGGCTATAAATTTTGTAGGCACGGGGATGAACACTCCATACTTACTAAACCGATCTACCACCACCATAACATTGCTACATCCATCAGACTTTGGTAGACACGTGATGAAATCCATGGAGATACTCTCCTAAGGCTTCTCCGAAATAGGCAATGGTTCTAGCAAACCTGCTTACTTATGTTGATCTACCTTGTCTTGTTGGCACACAAGACAAGTCTTCACATATAGATCAATATCATTGTCCATTTGGGGCCAATAGTAAGCGTGCTCTATAAGTGCCAACATACGATGTATACTAGGATGTCCCTCCCATTTAGAGTCCTGGCACTCCTTGATGATTTCCTTCCTCAACCCTTGCCTTATTGGCACGTACACAAAATTACTTTTGGTAGTGAGCACCCTATCCTTAAGCCAAAATTGGCGTGTCTTCCCCTGACTTGCCAATTCCATCAAACTTTTGGCTTATGGGTCATGCTTTAGTCCCTCCTTGACTCGATCCACCAAGGGAAAACTCAGGCTTATGATGGTAGTTGGCTCGACTTTTCTACTAAGTGCATTGGCCACCATATTAGCCTTACCTAGCTTGTACTCCATCATAAAACCGAACTCCGCTAAGAAAGCTTTCCACTACTTTGATGTCAACTTCTTTTGGTTAAGGAAATAGCTTGTGGCAACGTTGTCGATCTTAACCATGAACTTGGACCCTAGCAAGTAATGCCTCGTTCGCAAGCAATGTACCACTACAGTCATATCCTTCTTTTGGATGGTATAATGGCATTCGGTATCAGTCATAACCTATTGGATGTCCATCTTGCATTAAAACGCCACCAAGGGCAAAATCATAAGCATCAGTATATACCTCATATGCCTTTGTATGATCGGGAAGGGCCAACATTGGTTCCTTTATCACCGCTTACTTCAAGGCTTCAAAAGCTCCTTGACACTTAGTGTCCCACACCCAAACTCTATTTTTCTTCAATAAATCGGTGAGGGGAGACGCGAGAGAGGAATATCCCTACATAAACTTACAGTAATAGTTAACAAGGCCAAGAAAGGAACACAACTCGGACACCTTCCTTGGTGATTCCCAATCATGGATGACTTGCACC
The DNA here is from genome assembly GCA_027563885.1 of Erythroxylum longipes. Lineage (NCBI taxonomy): Eukaryota > Viridiplantae > Streptophyta > Magnoliopsida > Malpighiales > Erythroxylaceae > Erythroxylum > Erythroxylum longipes. The sequence continues at coordinate 22,300 of JAOQMS010046670.1, read as the reverse complement.
TTAGACTTGTCCATCTTCAGTTTGCCTCCTCCCATAATGTGCCCCAAAAACATCACTTCATGTTAAACAAAAGAACATTTCTCCCTCTTCCCATATAGCTCGTTTTCCCTTAAGACTTGGAAAACTTGTCATAAGTGCATAAGATGTTCTTTCAATGTTTTACTATACGCCACAATATCATCCAAGTACACCAAACAAATTTATCTAAGAAAGGTTGCAAAACTTGATTCATGAGGGTGCAGAATGTGGCAGGTCCATTTGTGAGTCAGAAGGGCATGACTAAAAATTCAAAGGAACCGTACCTTTTCACACATGCTATCTTTGGTTTGTCTCCCTTTGCAATGCTTACTTGATAGTTTATCGATCTCAAATCAAGCTTGGTAAACTATCTTGCTTTCCTAAGTTGATCGAACAAGTCAGCAATCAACGGGATGTGATATTTGTTTTTCATGGTGATCTTGTTAAGCACCCTATAGTCGATGCACAATCGGAGTGACCCATCGTGCTTCTTTTAGAAAAGCACAGGCACACCATATGGAGCCTTTGATGGTTGGATATAGCCCGCATCCAAAAACTCCTTCAATTGCCGTCTTAATTCCTCGAGTTTGGGAGGCGCCATTCTGTGGGGTACCGTTGAGGGTAGACTCGCACCTTGCACCTTGCACCAACTCGATTTTATGGTCCACTCTTTGTGTTAGTGGAAGCTTCTTCGGTAACTTTACGAGCATCACATCCTTAAACTCCTTAAGGATGTGGGCAATCTCCATGGGTAGTTTTTGCAGTTAAGCTTGTTCCTCTTCCTTGATTGCCATCAAGAACATGGGTTACGCCTTCTTCACACCCTTAGTGAGTTACATAGCCGAAAGTTACTTGGTTTGTAGACTTGCTTCTTGTGACAAAGGCACCATGCACGTATTACCTTTCTCTAAAATGCATATAGTATCGGTAAAGGAAATCGGCACCACCTTGACACTGTCCATTAACTCCATTTCAAGCACAATTGGATAATCATCCATAGGAACAACTAAAAATTCCACAAGGCCAGACCACTCACCTAGGCATACTTTAACACCACGAGAAACTCCAAAGGTTGACTTTGGATCAAAATTAACTGCCTTGAGTCATCTTTGTTGTATTTGAGGCCCAATCAATTAGCTTCCTTGACTTCGAGGAAGTTATGAGTAGCTCTGGTGTCAACTAGAGCTTTTACGACATTGTCCCCCACCTTCACTTCCACGAACAAATGTCCCTTCTTCTCGAACTTAGGCACTTCCACTTTGGCTTTGATGGCATTTAGAATTTGTAAGGACCTCATCTTGGTCTCCTCGTGTTACCATTTCTCCTCCCTTTCCTCAATTAAGGCAGAGAGCTTGCTCTTCTTCGGGCATTCTCTAGCCTTATGTAGTCCCTCAGGAAAGAAGCATTTTATCGAAGCTTTTCCTCCTTTATCCTCCCTATGGCCACCTTCCTTGTGCTTGCCATACTTGTGGGAGCCCTCCTTACTTTGATGGTTATCCCCCCACTCTTTCCCTTATCGCCCTTGTCTTTGTGAGACTTGGGTTTCTCGAGCATCTTAAATTCAATGAGAGACTTGGCAATGGAAATGGCTATGTCGAGATCTTGGGTACCACGTCTTTGGATTTCTAACTTCACCTAATTTTGTAAACCATCTATAAAAGCAAAGAGTGCTTCCTTGTCTGGATAGTCAGAGATCTCCAGAAGCACCTCAGAAAATCCCTTAACGTAGTCTCGTATGCTCCCATTTTGTGTGAGATGTCGAATTTTAGCTCTCGCCTCTAACTCAGCATTCTCGATATAGAACTACCTCTTGAGTTCCTTCTTGAACTCATCCCACATATCAATGGTGTAAGTACCCCTCTCGATGTCACCATGGCTTCTCCTCCACCCTACCATTACGGTATCCTCGAGGTAGAGAGTGGCGGTGTCAATTTTCTTGGCATCCTTCATGACACCAAATGCCTTAAAGTATTGCTCCAAGCTCCAAAAGAAGTTATCTATCTCCTTCGCGTTCTTTATCCCACCATACGCCTTTAGTTTTGGAACGTCTACTCTCGAAGGAGTAGTGACTATCGTAGGTACAATATTGCTTTCCCTTTAAGCAATTACCTTCTTGCAAAGGACTAGCTCATCCACAACCTTTGCAAGTTCCTCCTTAAGGTGAAGAATCTCGGATTGAAGGGTCTCCTCCAAGGCCTTCACTTGGTCTTGACATGTAGAAGTGGCAACGTTCAAGGCACCTTGCATCTCCCCTTGGAACTCTTCTCTCCCCCTCTCAAGTTCCTCGATGCAATGGCCTACCTCCTCGAACTTCTTTTGCCCTTCAACCATCGCGAGCTCTACCTTCGCAAGACTCTCATTTATGTATACCAAGACGTCCTTTGACCTCGATCTCTCCCTACTGGTCTTCTTTTCCTCTCCAAAATTGGTAGTTCCACTTGTTCCCGACATCTTTACTAAGAAACGATAAACCCAACCTTGGGCTCTGATACCAACTGTCACAGACTTGGTCTTTTACCAACGAACCGCTCGACACTTAGTTGTATATCTCACAACTAGGTCAACCTCTCCCTCGAATGCTAGAAACAAAACTAGCATAAGTTAGTAAAGATGTGAAATAAAACAAGAACAAGAATAGGGAAACTTGGAGAATGCTTATATTGTTTAAGAAAGCTTTTCAAGGCAAATGCTAAGAACTCTCTATGCTCTCTATCTCTCTATGCCTCGATGCATCTTACAAATGAAGTCCCTTAGTTATTTATAGCCTTCTACCTCCTCAATAAATGGCTAGGATCTATTTGATCCAAAGGCTCACAATGTCCATTATCTACATATTCAAGTATAATCTACAATTATCTACAAGGTTCTAGGGTATTCCACCCATCTCTAGCCTTATCTTGAATATGGAAGAATAGTGTGGAATCTTCTAAGGAATAGCTTAGCCTCTCCATCTAGAGTGGGAATTTTGCGGTGCGTGACATGGTACACAGGTATACTTAGATTCCCTTTCGACTAGTCTAATAAATAACTGAGCATGTGGGATTGTCGACTCCAACATCTTAAAGGTTGAGTTCCATTTGGTAGGACAATCAAAAACCAACTTCTTTGAATTTGGAAAGCATAAATTTGTGTACCATATTTAAAAGTTTCAATTGTTTTAGGAGTTGCACTCCAATATAAAACACTATTCTAAATGCACTCTATTGCTTCCTTTATCGTCTCCAACCCATCCTTCACAATCTAGTTAAGAATATAAGCAAAATAAGGCATATGAAATAAGTTACCTCTAACCATTAAGCTCCCAACCCACACCTTACCCTTCAACTTCTAAATTATAGCATCATCTGTGCTACAATTATCGACTGTGATGGAGGATACTTTGTTGTCGATGTTTAAATCCATCAAACAGTCTTTCAACACGTTTGGCAATTTTTTACTTGTATGTGGCGTCGGCACATAAATGAAACTATCATAAAAATGCATACCAACATTAATCATAAATTCATAAAAAATGAAAAAAAAAAGTCGATGATAAAAATATTAAAGAATATAAATTACCTCATAAGTCTATTGCATAATTTCCAATTATTATCAATATAATATGTTGTCACTGCCATGTAACCCTTCCTTTAATTATTGATTGTCCGCATGTCTGTTGTTATGGAAATTCATCCTTGAACACTCGACAATGCTCTTAATGTTTCTCTCTTCTTTTCCTCATAAATTTTGAAAATATCATTCCTCAATGTATTCCTACTTAGAACCTTGAAATTCGGTTGGAGTGAATTAAGAAATATCCTCAATCTTTTGCTTTCAACCATAAAAAATAGTTGTTCATCTCCAATAATCATATTAGCCATCAAAATTCTTGATCTATGGTTGTTAAAAGGTATTACGGTCATTTGATTAGTTCCTTACATAAGGTTAGGGGTTAAAAATGTTTGACCTCCTAAAACCATCTTCCTTTTAATGCATGATTCCATATATCTCTTTAAATGAGACTTTCCATCTTTCGAACCACTTTAATACAACTTTTGACAATAATTGCACTCGGCCTTTTCAATTCCTTCGGTCGATATAATCTTCTTAAAGTGATTCCAAACTTCACTTTTATGTTGACTAACTTGAGTTCTAATTGAATTTCTATCGTCACTTGGTGTCGGAATAGAAGTTTCCACTTGTACCTCTAGTACTGGATTAGAACTCTCAACTGAAGAAATATGCTCATCCATCTGGCAAAAACATATAAATACTTGAGGTTAGAAAATGTTCAAGAAAATCAAAGAATGTCCAAACTTTGAATATGCTAGAGTTTCAGGACTTGCATGTTAGAACAAAAGAACCAAGAAAATAACACTAGTTGACAAAAGACAACTCGTGTTGTATATTCATATATAGCCTCTAAGGTGGATCAAAACCTAGCAAAAGTAGGAGCCTAAAACCCAATAATGTGGAAGAAGCTATATCTATTCTTAGTTCAAAATTCATCATATAATTATTTCCAAAAGTTTTCTTATCATTCCTGTTTGTAACCAAAATCACAGACGAGCAATGTCTAAAGAGAACTCTGTGGGTGTGTAGTGTTTCTAATATATACATGCTTAATGATGTTTTAACTATTATGTAATATATTTTTTCCTCTTATGCTTGTAATGCAGTCTACAAGTTTCTTGATCAAAAGTATTGAAAAAGTCCAACCTGTATGAAGGAGTCTCACAAAGGATTTCATGTATGCTACTTCTTGTTTAGTTTCACTTTTCTTTTCCTTTCCAACATCTTATATGTTGTGATTTTGCTTATATCATCAAACACTGTATATGCAGAAAAAATATCAGCGGAATGTTGATTGAAAGTGTAACGTGTACTGCATGATTGATGAAGCAAATTAATGTATCGAACTCTAAAGAAGATTGATGAGTCTATGACATAACATATCAAAAGATGGAACTTAGGTTAAATATTATGGTATCTTCTTATTTTCAAATAGCATAACTTTATGGACTGATAATTAAAACCTCTACATATTTGCATTTTTAATTTCATTACAAATTCAAACAGAGGGTGTTGTGATTATTGTTGAGATTAATTTAAGTCTTCTATAATCGATTCAAAACCTAGAAAAAGCATTTATCAGGATTTTGGAGGCAAAATTATGTCTACTTAGAGCTGTTTGATTTTCTTGTAATCGTATTTAAACATGTTTGAAAGATAATTAAGAACAAAGAGGAAACACAATATCAATAGCTACTGATTGTATGGTGTTTAGGATGTAAAGAACAAAACGACAGTATCACAGTTGGACTTATTTATTAGAATTCCAATTCTGCAACCACTCCAACAATTGAAGGGAAATAAGGTGCTTGCAACAACTACTATAGCAGCGACAATTAAGATCACCAACTCTTTTGCTTTATTTTTATGATTTCGATAGAACCATTTAAAGACCATGAATATAAAGTTCCTAAACTTTATTATGAACTGGATTGAGAATTAGGATTAGGTTATTTAATATGGGACTAGAGACTAAGCACTTCTACCTACTTGGTCTAGATTTGGTTTGGCGTGTATAGCATAAAAGAGGTGCTCCATCTCATTTTCAGGCAACTCCTTAGGGAAAAATATTTCTATTAGAAAATAAAGTATGGGAAAATAAGAACTTGGGATGTGCCTCAGTTTTTCTTTTCTCTGTTACTTAATGGGGAGGATATTTGAACAGGCATGATACCAAGATCGATGGGACAATTTCTTTATGCACTTCCATTTTGAGTTGACAAAGATGTATCTACAAAGGTTTCTGAGAAGTTTCTAGCATAACCATGTTCACAGCTTAGTCAAGATATATCCACAAAGGTTTCTGAGAAGTTTCTAGCATAACCCCACATTTTACGTTATTGCATGCATATAATCACCTTTGATTTTGTTTTTATTTATATATGATATTTTATGGTCCTATCTGTATGTCCCTTTTCCCCTACATAAATCCCTACACACAAGCTATCGTACCAAGTGTATGGTATTCTTTTCTCTCCTGCAGTCCTCTTTGCCAAAAACAAGTTTTGAGTAGTCCTTTTTTTGAACCCATGTCCTAACCTAAGTTCCATCTTTTGATGATTGTTATGCCATAGACTCATCAATCATTTTAGAGAACAAGAAACAGTAGAGAAGGATATGCAGAATGAGACATCAAAATAGTGTAGAACCATGATCAAAATAGTGCAGAACCATAATGAGTAAAAAATAGTGTAGAAGACAAGAACAGACATAACCCAAGACATCAAAACCATGATGAGCAATAGGAAATGATTTATCTCTGTAGCATTTCATCAAACACATTACAAGCAATACCCCATATTCGCAATATCAATATATAAAGTTCTCAAATTAGCCACATCAATTCTCAAAATAACCAAATTGTCCAAGAGAGAATGAGAGATTACCTTATTAAGTACGACAGTTTGACGTTGATGACTTCAACAGTTCGAAGAAGAACTTGACACTGACGACAAAAGAAGAATAACGAAGGAAGAACAAGAAATAAAGAAGAAAAACTGGATGAGGGGGTCAAGGTCTAGGTCAAGACCTCCTTTGCATTTACACAAAACCCAAACATATCAGAGCAATACATATGGTAGGCCTTAGTTGGACGACTAACCTGGATAGACGAACAACTTCAGACTACAAAGAAGAAGGATGAGCGACGCTCTTCAACACTATATAAGGCCTACGAAAAAGAATATTTCGTATTTAATATAATACACTTGTTCTAATATTTGTTAAGAAAATAAGATAAATTGCATTGGTTAAATCTGATGGCGTTTCTCGATCCTTTAGTAAAGTTAGCTTTTGGTTTTTTCTACTTTAAGTTTATAATTGAATTAAATCCCTTTATGTTTGGTGTTAATTAGGTCGTGTATTTTTGTCCATTCTAATTCTTCTAATATCAATGTCTCTAACATTGCATGCATTTTGGCCGTTGTATGAGGGTTTCAACCTCTAGCTTTCAGAGATACATACTATTATTATTTGCATATGGATCCAAACTATGTATCTTAATTAGAATAAATTATAAAAAAGACTAGGAGTTTTAAATGGTATCCACACTTAATATATAACTAACTAGAACAGAATAAAAAACTTAGCAATTGAAACATTAAATTTTTTTCTTGACTCATATTAAATATCATGGAGATGTCCTTAAGTTTGTTAATTCCATCGAAATTAGTCAAGTAAAAGTAGAATTAATTCTAGCTAATCTTTATATAATTTTGCTAATCTAACATATAATAAGGCAAGTTTAAAGTTTAAATTTTTTCATTTTCCTCTTATAATTAATTTTTAAACTCGAAAGGAATTAAAAAAACACTCTCATATTAATAGTTTATGCCAACTATAATTGACCAAATCATCAATAATTGATTTGTACAAGAATATGAAATATACTTATAAACAACTAAAGTCTATACTATTCTTTTGGTGCATCTAAAATCAAAAGTTTAGAGCACTTCTCTAAAGTATGAGGAAAACAGAAATGGTGCATGAATGTATTTAAAAGAATAAATTTGTAACACCTACAGACCCCTCAGAAAGATAGGCGGATATTACCTAAGACATGATTTAAAACAAATCAAAATAATATAAAATGTTGCCCAAACTCAAATAACCAATCATTGTTTTTCCATACCTATTCGACTTCTTCAAACAGAATTTAATCAGTACACTGAATTCATTCGAATACATGTGTTAAGTCATCATGAATTAAGGTTATTACATTACAAACCCTTAAACAAAACAGTAAATATTTCAAGTTCAAATATACTCTATATTACAATAATTACAAATGTTTAACAAAATACATCATATCTCATATTATACATACAATCCAAACATACATTTCAAAAACAAAACACATTCTCCGTTGGCCATCGCGGTTGTTATTGTCCCATTCTTCAAACCCTCCTATCTGAACCTACACAGGGTAAATCCTCCGTGCTAAGCATAAAGCTTAGTAGGGAATAACTAAATTATACATAAATTGGCAGCTGTTTAACAGTCACCTAACATCCACATACACCGAATCAAATTATATCTTAAGCAATCATTAAAGATTCATACTAAAGAACAATTCAAGCTAATGGATTTCAAAACAAAATATAATCTATCACTAGAGAACATTTCTCATGCTAATGCCAATCATTTAAGTATCAGAACAGATTGTACAGATGTCAGAACTGTTTATCAGAATAGGGTATAAACTCTTGTATTAAAGCAGACTTTGTTTTGTATCAATTCAGAGTTTATCTAATATCAAATCAGAATTTTGTTTATTTCAGAACTGAACATGTATCCGAATACAAAACAAGTTAGACTGCTAATCCTTTATACAGAAGTGGGTAACGGGACTCATACAGGAGATACCGTGATCGATATCACAGAACAGGAAAGACTTATGTCTCAATAACAAAAGACACCAAAGTGTTCGTAACAAGAGACACCGAAGTGTTAGTAACAAGAAACACCAAAGTGTCACAGGAGTAGCTGCAGAGCCTTCTAGGCATACCTATTGACCCACGTCTATGACTTAACAGTTTTAAAACAAAAAGGGTTCTTTTCAGAATTCTCATATGAGGAACATATTGCAATACATACCACTTTTTTTTCCATTTTGTTCAACTTGACATATTCACTGATTTTCAAACAAATTAACATGTCATAAAATTACAAGTATGCGTAATAATGCATCAATAGAGGTATTGAGTCTTCACAATTTATGTATATTATCACAAATAGAAAGCACTTCCAACACAGTCCCAACTTTCAAACTCTTCCGACAACTAATGGTCCAGAATTATCACAAGCAGAAATTCCAAATTCACAGACATCCATATTCTATTCATAATACATAAGCCTTTGGAACTCATTCATTCATGGTCACACCAAGCAATTCAACATTGTACACCATAAATCCTTTACATTATCATCTCAATTAGTCATGCATAATTAAACTAAATATTACTCAATTAACCTTATGTAGACATCAATTGCACAAAATCTCTTTTTTTTCACCTTTCTGACTATTTCCTACAATTATGGGATAAGGGACCCGAAACCTCCAAACAGCTATTTTCACAGGACAGGTTTTTTGATCAGTTTTTTTGTATAGCCATTCTGACCTAGAAATTGACGTTTTTAGACAATATGTTCTTCTAAATAAATGTTCCTATATGTTTAAGTTTCTAACGAAACAAAAAAAACATTCAATTTGGTTCATTATTCTACAAGTTATGCTCAAACTATTACAGACTGTGCATGTTCGAAATTTTGGCTAGTGCATGATCGTAAATGTGCACTCAAACTTGTAAAACTCATATCTCCCAATTTTGATATCCAAAAATTACAAAATTTATACCAATAGAAAGATAAGAGAATAAGATGAAACTTTTATGAAGACAGCTTTGTTTGATTTAGCCTACATCAATACAGTTTATTTCATAAAAATAGGACACGATTTTTGTTAAGGATAGTGCTGCAGCCTATGCCAGAACTCAACTTCAAGCTAAATTTCAAAACCCTTAGTGATAGAATTAAAATTCAGCTTCTTCATAAAAGTTGTAGAAAAATGTATCTAGTTTAATTTCAATTTAAAATCATCCCATTTTAATGTCTAAGGGTCAAGATATGGCTGAAAAACTAATGAATGTTCAGTGGAATCATACCTTCTAATGAGTACCCAACACCTATCACGTTCCTAACCACATTTCTTCTTTAATTCAGTACACATTATATCCACTTCAAACGTCAATCAAGAAATGTTCTATCATGATATCAAGTTTAATACTCCCTTACCTCTTTAAACTTCAAAGAACAACTCCAAATCACTTTAAAGATTAAGCTAAACCAATCTTTCCAAGCAATTAGCACATATATAAGATTAAGGTGCACCAACAAGATAATAACACATAAAATTACAAGCCATATTCATGATAAAATAACTTACAAAGCTTCCAAGTGTTGATGATTCAAACTTTAGAAAAATTCCAGAAGTTGAGAGAAGAATGAGAGGTTCGGTGGAGAGGAGCAAAATGAAAGAAGTGAAAAACATTCCAACAGAAAATTTGCCACCTTTGGTTGCTAGGTGTCTCTAATATACTTAAGCATATGTCAGTTAATATGTCCTGTGATGTAACACTTAATTACGCTGCCCTTGTTATCTCAATATGCTGCCATTAATCACCTACAAATCAGTCTACATGTCATTCCAAGGTTGGTCCACTTGTCATAAAACCAATGATGTCAAATGTTAATGCATTAGCTATGCCACGAGTCACTTTTTCATGCACCAACTTAACTTGCCACTTGAAAATTTTCCATGTCCAAATATACATTTAAATACCTCAATTCTCTACTGGTATCAATTAATTCCAATTTACTAATTATAGTCCACCAATACTGAAATTCAAGTCATATACCTTTCACATTCAACTCATAGCATAATTTTAACTCCTATCTCACATGTACTTTCATGAACATGATTATTTCAACTAGGGTATATTATAGGGCCTTACAATTCTCTCCCCTTTAAAAGAATTTCATTCTCGAAATTCATATATGATTAAAATAGTTGAGGATACTGAGCTCTCATGGTCTCTTCTGGTTCCCTTGTTGCTTTTTCAAGTCTATGGTGTTGCGAGAGTACTTTCACCAAAGGTATTTGCTTGTTCTTAAGTTGTCTGACTTCTCTGGCTAATATAGACACAGGCCCTTCTTCATAAGACAAATCTGATTTGACTTGAATTTCTTGCACATGAATCTTATGTGTACCATCAGACCGATATCTTCTCAACATGGAAACATCAAATATATAATGTATTTTGGCCAATTCTTTAGGAAGAGCTAATTGATAAGCTACTGGTTTGATTCTCTTAAAAATCTCATATGGACCAATGTATCGCGAACTGAGGTTACCTTTCTTACCAAATCGAAGTATATTCTTCCACAGTGACACTTTCAAGAACACCTTATCACCTACTTGATATTCAATATCCTTCCTTTTCAGATCAACATAGGACTTCTGCCTATCACTGGCAGTTTTCAACCTATGTTGAATAACCTGAACTTTTTCTTTAGTATCTTTCACAATATCAGACCCGATCATCTTGTTTTCACTTAATTCTGTCCAACATACTGGAGTTCTACACTTCCTATTATACAGAGCTTCATAAGGTGCCATGCCAATGCTAGTCTGATAACTGTTGTTGTAAGCAAATTTCATCAGAGCAAGATAGTTATCCCAACTTCCTGAGAAATCCATTACACAACCCTGAAGATATCTAATATTTGGATAATCCACTCAGATTGTCCATCTGTTTAGGGATGGAAAGCATTACTAAACTTAGCTTGAGTACCCAAAGCCTTTTGCAAACTTTTCCAGACTCTCAAAGTAAATCAAGGATCACGAGCAGAAATAATGGATAGTGGCACCCCATGCAACCTCACTATCTCATTCATGTAGAGGTTGGCAAGCCTATCCAATGAATAATTAGGATGAATAGGAAGAAAGTGAGAAGACTTGTTGAACTTATCAACAATCACCCATACAACATCATGCTTCCTTTGAGTCAAAGGAAGTCCCGTGATAAAATCCATAGTAATGTTATCACATTTCCATTGAGGAATAGAAATAGGATGTAATAAACCAAATGAAACTTAGTGCTCAGCTTTAACCTGATGACATGCCAAATATTTAGATACATAATTCACAACATCTCGTTTTATACCCGACCAACAATAATGTTATTTTAGATCTTGATACATTTTACTTCCACCAGGATGCATAGTGAAAACAATATTATGAGCCTCAAATAACTTCTTTTTATTATGAGCCTCAAATAACTTCTTTTTAAGTTCGTCATTAGATGGCACACACAACTGATCTTTATAATACAAACCATCATCTCCATTCACAGAAAAGTTAGGTTGTTTACCTTCCCGAGTAGCTAAAATAAGGTGTTGCAACTTATCGTCAACTTTCTGAGCATCACAAATTTCTTGCCTCAAGGTAGGCCTAGCTTTCAATTGAGCTATAAAAGCCCCTTCAGATACAAGGCTCCATTCACCATGTTGCACCGACAATGCTGAAATGGTCTTTCGACTCAAGACATCAGCCCTAATATTAGCCTTACCCGGATGGTAGTCCACAATTCAATCATAGTCTTTAATTCTCAGCAACGAATATTTGTTCTTCAATGTGACTCTATTTAATTGCCTGTAATTGATGCACATCCGTAGTGTACCATGCTGTTTCTTAACAAACAAGACTCGTGCTCCCCATGGTGAGACACTAGATCAAATGAACCCTTTATCCAGAAGCTCTTGCAATTGCACCTTCAACTCCTTCAATTCAGTAGGAGCCATTCTGTATGGTACTCTGGATATAAGAGCAATGCCAGGCATGACTTCAATAGACAACTCCACTTCCCTTTCAGAAGGAAGTCCAGGTAATTCCTTATGAAAAACATCCGAAAATTCATTCACCACTGGAATATCATGCAGTTTAACACCCTCTTTCTTACAATTAAACAAAAAAGCTAAGTAGGCTTCACATCCCTTCCTGAGGAGCTTTTAGGCTTGCATAGCAAATACCACATTAGCTAAAGAACATGCGGATGCCATGCAATACTATTTCATGCTGATAAGGCTTCCTAAGCACAACTGTCTTAGCATTATAATCAATCACTGCCTGATGCTTGGTCAACCAATCCATACCTAAAATCAAATCAAATTCATGAAAAGGTAATCTAATCAGATCTGCGATATATTCACATCCCTGAATCATAATAGGACAGTTTCTATGCACTTAATTAACCAACACACTACTACCCAAATGACTAATCACATGAATGTCATACTCTAGCTGATCTATAGGAACTTCCTTATCAGACATTTCTCCAACACAGATGTAGGAATGAGTAGATACAGGATCAATCAGTGCATGCATTTCAGAATTAAAGAGAGAAACCATACCTGTAATGACTTCAGGTGTGTCCTGATTCTTATGAACTTTCAAAGCATAAGATCAAGCTAGAGCGGAAGACACAATAGGTCGATCAACAGTTTCTAATTGAGTACTTGGATTATACCTGATTTGACTAGATCCTCCACGACCTCTACCTCGTCCTCTATTTCTAGCAAGAGCATAAAAGGTCTCCCTACTAGCTTATGTGGTCTGAGACTGTCTCATAGGGCAATTTTCTATCAGATGATCAATACCACCACATCGGAAACATACACCTGTAGCTCTCCAATAAGTACCCCAATGATGTCTGGAGCAATGAGGACACTCCGGAGCACCAGAACCTTGGCCTGCTGAGGAACCCCTCCTAGTAATAATCGCTGAAGGAAAATTTTTTCGTCTTCCCCTGGCTACAGATCTCTGAGTAAATTCCGAAGCAGAGGAAATACCTTCATGACTCCGCTTGTCTGAGAACTAACCCCCTCTAGTAAAGCCCCTTCGCTGAGCCCTTTCTATCTTCACCATCACTTGCCTCTCTATTTTCATAGCCGCTTGCACCAGCTGGTGATAATTTACTTGCTGCAATAAAGAGAATGCTACAAGATGCTCCTTGATTGAATCGTTTAAACCATCCTCAAACTGATGACATCGAAACTCCTCAGTAAGTACTGGTTCAGGTGCATACTTGCTGAGCCGATTAAATTCCCTGTCATACTCAGTAATAGACAAATTTTGCTGCTTCAGGTTCCAAAACTACTTCCACTTCTCCTTTTTTTAAGCCTCTGTAATATAATTAGCTTTGAACTCTTGGGTTAATAAATCCCAAGTCCGAGGCACTGGTAGCTGAGGACTTCTTAAAACAAACTTCCACCACTCATAAGCTGCTCCTTGAAGGAGAGATATAGCACAGTGCACCATCTGCTCTGGTGGATAACTGATTTCATCTAAGTCCCTTTTCACTTTATCTATCAAGAACTCAGCTCTTTCAGATTCCTCTAAAGATGTACCGGTAAATTCCTCAGCTCCATACTTCTGTAATTGATCAATCGGAGCCTTTAGTATGGTCATACAGTGTAGTAATGTCATCATGTCCTGAGACAACTTAACCAACGCCTCACCCTGAGCTGGAGAAGGAGGTGGCATCTCAGCTTCACCTCGTTTGACCCCAAAAAGTCCACAGTTAGATGGACGAGATCGCTTAGGAGTATTACTTTCAGTAACCTTGTCGACAGCTTTGTGAGACCTTTCCATAGTTAATTCTATAATCAAAACATAGGACAAACCGCATTAGGCCAAACACAACCCTTACATCAAAGTAATAGCATGAGTTAAGCGTTTATGACACCAGAATCGCCTAAACCATGCTCTGATACCAATCAATGTAACACCCACAGACCCCTAGAAGGATCTGCAGATATTAACTAAGATAGGATTTAAAACAAATCAAAATAATACAAAACGTTGCCCGAACTCAAACAACCAATCATTGTTTTTCAATACCTATTCGACTTCTTCAAACAGAATTTAATCAGTACAGTGAATTTAGTCGAATACATGTGTCAAGTCATCCTAAATTAAGGTTATGACATTACAAACCCTTAAACAAAACCGTACATATTTCAAGTTTAAATATACTCTGTACTACAATAATTACAAACGTTTAACAAAATACATCATATCTCATATTATACATACAATCCAAATAGAAATTTCCAAAACAAAACACATTCTTCGTTGCCCATTGCGGTTGTTATTGTCCCAGTCTGTAAACCCTCCTATCTGAACCTACACAGGGCAAAACCACTGTGCTAACCATAAAGCTTATTGAGAAATAACTAAATCATACATAAACTGGCAACTGTTTAATAGTCACCTAACATCCATATATACCGAATCAAATTATGTCTTAAGCAATCATTAAAGATTCATACTAAAGAACAATTCAAGCATAATGGATTTTAAAACAAAATATAATCTATCACTAGAGAACATTTCTCATGCTAATGCCAATCATTTAAGTATTAGAACAGATTGTACAGATGTCAGAACTGTTTATCAGAATAGGGTATAAACCCTTGTATTAAAGCATACTTTGTTTTGTATCACTTCAGAGTTTATCTAATATCAAATCAAAATTTTGTTTATATCAGAACTGAACATGTATCCGAATACAAAACAAGTTAGACTGCTAATCCTTTATACAGAAGTGGGTAACGGGACTAATACAGGAGATACCATGATCAATATCATAGAACAGGAGAGACTTATGTCTCAATAATAAAAGACACCAAAGTGTTAGTAATAGGAGACACCGAAGTGTTAGTAACAGGAGACACCAAAGTGTCACAAGAGCAGCTGCAGACCTTTCTAGGCATGCCTATTTATCCATGTCTAGGACTTAACAGTTTTAAACCAAAAAGGGTTCTTTTCAAAATTCTCATACGAGGAATATATTGCAACACATACCACTTTTTTTTTTCCATTTTGTTCAACTTGACAAATTCACCGATTTTCAAACAAATTAACATGTCATACAATTACAAGTATGCGCAATGTTAAGATATATGTTATATATCTAAATAATTAGTTTTGGCATTATTTATTAATTGGACATATAAGATAGTAATTATAGTAGGTTTTAAAAAGATGTGGAAGAATCCTATACAAATTGGAAGTCTACTCTCTGACAAACTTGTGGTATATCACCTTGGTGTTTAAGATGTATATTGCTGGATTTTTGGATAAAAGATAAGGATTAAGTAAATTGGTTTTACATAGATTACGTTGAACATGGAGATTGTATGGATATAGAGGTTCATGTATGTGAGCTGATAGTGGTATGTGTAATTATAGTGGGTGTTGCGTAAATGGATTATGTGCGTTAATTGAAGACAAAAAAAGAAATATAGCTAAAGTGGTGTGGCATAGATGGATTTGGTGTTGGTTTAATGAAGAGTGCAGTGGGCATTAATTACATATGAAAGAAACGAAGCTTACGTGATTTTGGGGATATAAGATAAAGGCAAGTTGACTTGTGTGTTTATGAAGGGCTTTTACTAATTGATGTGTGCATGTCTCTATCTATAGTAGAAGGGCATCTTGCGTGGTTGTTTTTGATATAAAACAATGTGGTGGGTGAGGACCTTTTGTGTGCCCTTTTTATTATGATTTTAGTGGCTACGAGAACGAACTGGTTTTGGGCTTTTCCACGGTTATTTAAGGCCACCAACCTCTCTGTTTATTGGATTTATGAAAAAAGAGAACATCAACAAGTTGGAGATCGTCTTGTACGAGAGTGGTAGCTTTGCTGATATAAACATTCTATGCTCCAAGGATTTTTAGTGAAGATATTGAAGCCTCATTGCAAATCTTTCGATGGTCAACTTCCCGTTTTTTTGTTGATGAAGCTGAACCCATAGGAAAGTGGTTATGTTTCTGTCTCAAGTGTTTTCTGTTTTTTATTGTTAGTTGATTCACCAGTTGAGTTGTTCGTTAATTATTTTTATTAATTGTCTTTCATTAAGAGTGGTAGAGAAAAATCCTCTGTTGAGGTTAACACAGGTCAGTCTTGTTATTGGGTATGAAAATCTTTCACGGGAAGTGAGGTTGAGTGATAGTGTCAAGGGTTGAGTGGTGTCGGCTCAGTAAAGCCTTAGGTAAATCTATTATACTTCGGTGAAAGTAATTAAGCTGGGTGAGGACCCCGCAAACGTAGGCAAGGAGTGCCGAACTGCATTACCAAATTTTCGGTGTTAATTTATTTTTGGTTGTTTTAATTTTTCTGATTTTATTTTTTTGCTATGAACAAATCGGAAAGTTTGCGAAACTACCACCCCCTACGGTTTTTCAATTGGTATCAAAGAGAGGTCACCGATTCATAACTTGGTAGCAAGTTAGTGCAGATCCTAGTTTTGCGAACATGGCTATAAGAAAAAGAAGCAAAGGATTGGCACTACAGGTTGAAACTGGAAAAGGTATGAATGATACAAAAGATGAAAACGAAGACTTGGTACTACTCACACGAAATTTTGGTAAATGGCTGAAAAGAATGAAGAAGGACAGATCCAGCTTTAGACAATATGGTGGAAGTTCATCGAGTAACAATTCAATAAAACAACACAAAAGGTGAACAGAAGGCAAGAAGAATCCAGTGTCATGAGTGTCAAGGTTTGGACATGTTCAAGCGGAGTGTACTAACATCTTGAAAAAGAGAAAAGGGAAATTCTATACGAGCACTTGTAGTGAGAACAAATCCGAGAGTGAATATGGTAGTGAAGCAGAAATCGCTAATAATGCTGCGGTAGTTGCTTTGTATAACATTTATAATGTTATTGTGCTAGAAATTATAGACTGAGCAGCTCATGAATAGGATGTGAAATGGTACAGGGGTCCATGAATATAATCGTACACACGCCTGAGACCATACTCAATCATAGAATTTGAAAAACCATATAAATGGTTGTTTCGCAAACTTTCTGATTTGTTTCTGGCAAACACAAATAATAGAAAAAATAAAAACAGCAAATTAAGCGATACCAAGATTTGTTAACACAGTTTAGCATATCTTGCCTATGTCTGTAGGGCTCTCACTCAGCTTAATCAATTTCACGAAAGTGTAATAGATTTACACAAGGCCTCACTGAGCCAACGCCACTCAATCCTTGTAACTATCTCTCAACCTCACTTCCCGTAAAAGATTTTTACACCCAATAACAAGACCGACCTATGTTAACCTCGATAGATGATTTTTCTAAACAAATTTTTAGTCGAAGACAATTAAACAACCAACTTAAGTGATCAGTCAACTAAGAACAGAACAATAATACACTTGAGATAAAAGAGAAAAATAACTTCCCTAAATAGATTTGAAAGTCATCTACATACTAAGTTGATTCACAATAATAGCACACCCAACTATTAATGCTTGGCAGAACACCCACATACCACATTCAATGTCCCTATCGTGAGCCACAATGAAAAGTTAACACTCAGCCAAGACAAATAGTCAATTAACACTTATAGCAACCAATCAGCCAAGTTTTTCAACGTGTACCAATCGATAGAACAACCAATCAACATACAGCTTTATGAGAGAATTCGATACTTCAAACCTAGTTGTATGCTCCACAAAAAAACACACACACTCATGTTTAGCAATTTTTCACAGGAAAACCTTTAACACCATTCATCTAAAATTCCAACAGTGTACTACCAACAGTGAACACACACGGCACAAGATGGATGCGTTAAACTCACAAATCAAAACAGTCGTATGTCACCAACACAAAACACCCATAATCACTTCTGCTATTTTTCACACAAAAAAAACAATTGATGCACCCACCAAATAGCACTAAAGATAGCCGTCAATTAACACACTAAACTCCCACACCACCAAGACTAATGTCCATCCAAAAATCCTTTTAATCACACTTCAGAAATTTCAACGTACCCTTTAACATTTACACACATGATCATCACAATACATCTGAAGATAGACTCCAATTTAGTATATAATTCTTTCACAACTATAAGATTATCCACTATTGCTTTTTGGATCTAAATCAAACAACAATAATATCTTATATATCCAATTAATAAATAAAATGTCTAAACTAAATAAAAAATATATACTACATATCTTAACACAATGTATCATAATTCTCCCTCCAAAGCGGTCTTTAACGGGTCAAAACCACATGCATACAGGTCCAGTTTCATAAAGATTTCAACAGATTTGTTTAGATGATACATTTATCTCCTGATAGTGAAATCATGCCATGTATCCTATCCATGGCTATGGTTATCCTACAAGAAGCTATAATCAATAGTTGAAAGAAGTAGTCATAAAAATCATAAAATTTTTCAATAATGCAGTAGGTAAATGAACGTAACGATTTAGACTTCTCAATATCAACCACGGAGGAAAGCTTCGAGCAGTCTCCATCAAAGAGATTGAAAAAGAGCCGTGATTAGCAACTGGAGAGTAACAGTTTATGCGCAATTCAGACAAACTTCTATTACGAGTTTGTTTTGTGAAAACAGCTGGACTATAACAAATCTTTTCACCATATTAGAACAGCCAATAGTTTGTCGCCTGCCTACACCATGTTAATTTGGACATGTCCTGTCGTTTAGGTATGTTTTAGTGGTGAACGGTGACAAATTGTAGATACCCGAGAGTTAGAGTGCAAGCCTCTGATCTGATTGAATCAAATTCATCCTTTCAATTTTTAATAATTAATTCGTCAAATAATATATTTTATGTCTCTACTCTTAATCTCAGGCATGACTCTTTGATGTGTCAAACTCAACTTCAGTAATACTCCAAGAAATGGGACGAAACATTTTGTCGTTCTTGTCAATAGAGACGAAGAGTTCCACAAACAGAACTGTAAAAAAAGTTCCTTGGACTTCAAATGGCTTGAATAGCGTTGAAAGGACTTGTACAAGTGACAAGGATTATCAGTCTGTCATAAGGTCACATAATTATGGAATATCATATTTCTTCTTTGACCATCCGTATATTAAATCAATGTGATCCACAAATGGTTGCAGAAAAGAGGAAGATGCATACTGATAATTCCACAACACATCTGCCCCTACATGTGGCAAACTCAGTCAACACATACTTATTCTACATTACGAGTAATGTAGGTCTTTCTTAACATACTTTTGTTATTCGAGTGTTTCTTTTAATCGGGGAACCTATAACATAACTGCCTGAAATCATATACAGAGCATATTGAACAAAAGTGTTTAAATTGATGCATCTCATGCCTAAGTTTTTTTAAAATATGCAAAGAAACATAAAAACAGAAAGAGCAGATATTAACAGGTACAGTCGCAGAAAATTAAAGAGACAGAAGAGGAAGAGTACTGAGTACAACAGAAACAGACAGCATTGTTAAGTCCAATCCTAAGCACGTGCCTTTGACTGCCAGTTTGACCTTTTGACCCTTTGACTACTAGATTAGTTAGATATTTATCCAAACGAAATCTAACTGTTCAATTCATCCCAACCGTCAGATCCCAGACTTTGAAATCCAACCGTCTGCTTCGATTTCCAAAGCCTCATTGCCCCATATAACACGGAAATTTTTTAATAAACATTTTAAAATTTTAATAGAAAGATGACGTGGCACAGGGCATTGTGCATATATAAGTAAATACTTAACTAAGGTAGCGTGCTTTGTGCTAAGTTTTCTCGTGTCTAAAGTCTAAACCTTCAATATTCGTAGGTTTTATTTCTCGGAGATGAGTGGCGGCGGCGGTGGCGAGAGGTTGACTGGAAAAGTGAAATGGTTCAATGATCAGAAAGGTTTCGGCTTTATAACCCCAGATGACGGGAGTGAGGATCTTTTTGTTCACCAATCCTCAATTCGCTCCGAGGGTTTTAGGAGCTTAGCGCAGGACGAGGAGGTCGAGTTTCAAATTGAGCATTCCGACGACGGGCGTACCAAGGCCATAGACGTCTCCGGCCCCGAGGGGAGCTCGGTCCAAGGTACTCGTGGCGGGGGCAGAGGCGGTCGTGGCAGTGGTGGTTATGGTGGAGGCAGATATGGTGGTGGGGATGGTTACGGTGGAGGAGGGTACGGTAGTGGGGGTGGCTACGGTGGTGGGAGAGGAAAAAGTGGGTACGGCGGCGGCGGGGGGTGTTATAATTGTGGTGAGGCTGGGCATATGGCCAGGGATTGCCCCCAGGGTGGCGGCGGCGGTGGCGGTGGTGGTGGAAGATATGGTGGTGGTGGTGGTGGTGGGTGTTATACCTGCGGTGGTTCGGGGCACTTTGCTAGGGATTGTCCAAATGGTGGCCGTTGAGTTAATAAAGATTCGATCTTTGTGGCATATGAGTGATTCCCCGTAGGTTATATGGTGATTTATGTCTTGCTTATTGTTATGAAGTGGTTTTGTTTTAAGTTTGAATGGATATCACATGTTCTGATTATCAGTTAATCTTAAGACTTCAGTATTTGGATTTTCTTGTTTTTTCCGTCTTCGCTTTTGTTGTTTTATTGGTTGTGGTCTAGATAGTGCTGTAGTTGAGTAGAGAGAATTCAGTTGATGGATGAAATATCATATGCATGTTATCAACTCTTATCAAACGTGTTCCTGTATATAACTATATATATTATATACATGCTTCTTTTCCAATCTTTGCGCATTTCTTGTTATCTGTTATTACATTCCTAGAATGTAATGCACTTGGAGATGTAGATGTAGTCTTAACACTTTTTTAGTTGTCTTGGAATATTCAATCACAAAATGACAGTAAGTTGTAATTTTATAGGTATTGGATTCCCATTTAAACATGTTCTAATGGTTTCGAGTCTTTTGACAATGACATAGTGCCGAGGACATGGAGGGGTTGTTTCCTATTTCTCTTTTTTCTGCAACAGGTTGCCACGATGGAGTTCAAAACCTAATGAATAATGCAACTTAAGGCCATCATGTTATAAAAGTTCACTGTTCTCAAAGTTGTCTTTTGGTTCCACTACTGTCCATTTTCCCCCAACGCTCGGCTACTTTTTTCGGATAATTTTGTGTAATAAGGTCTTTGGCAAGAATAAACATGTTTTGACGAAGAAGAGAACTGGTCTACGTGATAGTCACTGCATCGCATGATATAATATGAATACCTATTAAGATAAATATATCAAATCAGGTTGGAACTATTATGATTAGCCATAAATCTCTCAAATCATATTGAAATTACTGTGATTAGCCGTAGACAACTAGACATTGAGATTTTCTGTGATTCGACTTATTGTCCAATGTTGCCAGGCTTGTACATAATATATTTTGTATCTGAATTAAAGAAGATATACGGATAAAAGAGATTTTTTTCATGGTACCAGAGATGCAGAGTTTGATCTAATTTGGGCAACAAACAAAATAGGAATGCCTGGTGAAGGAGGAAAGGGACAAAACAGTGGTGATTGAATGCCATTAAGGAAGACGATCTTTCCCTGTGACGTAACCTCGAACGAAAATCGTGGAAACTTGCTGACTCATGTTCGATCACTACAAGAAAATAGTGAATTATAGACGAAAATTATCGACGGAATTGACAAATATTCATTCGGTATACCAAATTACTGAAAACGTCGGAGATTCGGCCGTAGCTAAATTCACCGACGGAAAGTTTGCATACCGTCGGTAAAATTACCGACCGAAAAGACAAACCGTCGGTAATATCAACGGAAAAGTTACCGACCGTCCGAATTATTCCGTCGCTAAATTTACCGACCGGTGGCTTACCCGTATGTAAAT
>JAOQMS010046661.1:0-32825 GCA_027563885.1 Erythroxylum longipes | reverse complement strand
TTTTTTCCACCGAAGGTGCCTAGCACCCGTGCCGATGGGTTGTTCTCCCCACCGAACTTGGGCCAACGGGCTGTTTTGAGACAAAAGGTGGGCTGACGGGCAGTTTTTCCCATCGAAGATGTGCCTATGGGATGTTTTGCCCATCGAAGGTGTGGCGACGGGCTGTTTTCCCACCGATGGTGCCCTGCGCCCATACCGATAGGTTGTTTTGCCCAACGAAGGTCTACGAAAGAGCTATTCTTCCCACCGAAGGTGCCTATCGCCCGTGTCGACGGGCTGTTTCTTCCACCGAAGGTGTCTAGTGCCCGTGCTGACGGGCTATTTGGTCCAACGAAGGTGTGCCGACGGGCTTTTTTCCCACCGAAGGTGCCTAGCGACCGTGTCTACGGGATATTTTTCACACCAAAGGTGCCTAGCGCCTGTGTGGACGAGCTATTTTGCCCATCGAACTTGTGTCGATGTGCTGTTTTTTCCACCAAAGGTGCCTAGCGCCTTTGCCAGCAGGTTGTTTTCCCACCAAAGGTCAACCGACAGGCTATTTTTTCGACCGAAGTTGCCTCGCGCCCATAGCGACGGGCTGTTTTGCCCACCGAACTTGTGTCGACGTGCTGTTTTTCCCACCAAAGGTGCCTAGCGCCCGTATCGACGGGCTGTTTTGCCTACCCAAGATGTGCCGACGAGCTGTTTTGTTCATCGAAGGTTCCTAGCACCCGTGTCAATGCGCTGTTTTACCTGCCGAAGGTGTGCCGACGGCCTGTTTTTCCAACCGAAGGTGCCTAGCACTCATGCCGATGAGCTATTTTTTCCACCAATGGTGCCTAGCGCCCGTGCCAACGGGCGGTTTTTCCCAACGAAGGTGCCTTGCGCCCATGCCTATGGGTTGTTTTGCCCCCCGAAGGTGGGCCGACGGGCTGTTTTTTCCACCGAAGGTGCCTAGCGCCCATGCCGATGGGCTGTTTTCCCCGCCAAACTTTGGTCGACGGGCTGTTTTGCAACCAAAGGTGGGCCTACGGGCTATTTTGCCCGCCGAAGATGTGCCGATGGGATGTTTTCCCACCAAAGGTGTGCCAACGGGTAGTTTTTCCCAACGATGGTGCCCTGCGCCCATACCGACGGGCTGTTTTGCCCAACGAAGGTCTACCGAGGGGCTGTTTTTCCCACCGAAGGTGGCTATTGCCTGTGTCTACGGGCTGTTTTTCCCACCAAAGGTGCCCAACGCCTGTGTCGATAGGCTATTTTGGCCACCCAAGGTGTGCCGACGGGTAGTTTTTTCCACCGAATGTGTCTAGCGCCCGTGCCGATGGGCTATTTTGCCCACCGAAGGTGTGCCAAAGGGCTGTTTTTCCCACCAAAGGTGCCTATCGCCCATGTCAACGGGCTATTTTTCCCATCAAAGGTGTCCAGCACCTGTGTCAACGGGCTGTTTTACCCACCGGAGGTGTGTTGACGTGCTGTTTTTTCCACCGAAGGTGCCTAGTGCTCGTGTCGACTGGCTGTTTTGCCCACCGAAGGTGTGCCGACGGACTGTTTTTCCCACCGAAGGTGCCTACTGCCCGTGCCTACGGACTGTTTTTCCCACCAAAGGTGCCTAGCACCCCTACAGACGTGCTGTTTTCCCACCGAAGGTGCCTCGCGTCCGTACCGACGGGCAATTTTGCCCACCGAACTTATGTTAAAATGCTATTTTTCCCACCAAAAGTGCCTAGAGCCTATGCCGACGGGGTGTTTTGCCTATCGAAGGTGTGCCGACAGGCTGTTTTTCCAACCGAAGGTGCCTAACACTCGCGCCGACAGGCTGTTTTGCCCACCAAAGGTCTGCCGACCTACTACTTTTCCCACCAAAGGTGCCTGAGGCCTGTGGAGATGGGCTATTTTGCACACCGAACTTGGGTCGACGGGCTGTTTTGCCCACCGAAGGTAGGCCGCGGGCTATTTTTTGCACCTAAGGTGCCTAGCGCACGTGCCGACTGGTTGTTTTGCCCACCGAACTTGTGTCGACATGCTGTTTTTCCCACCAAAGGTGCCTAGCGCCAGTACCGACGGGCTGTTTTGCCTAGTGAAGGTGTGCAGACACGTTGTTTTTCACACGGAAGGTGCCTAGCACCCGTGCCGACCGACTGTTTTTCCCACCGAAGTTGCGTAGCGCCCGTGCCGACGGGCTATTTTGCCCACTAAAGGTCTACCAATGAGCTGTTTTTCCCACCGAAGGATGCCTCAAGCCCATGCCGACCGGCTGTTTTGCCTACCGAAGGTGCCTAGCTCCTCTGCCGAAGAATTGTTTTGTCCACCTAACTTATACCGACGGGCTATTTCTCCCAACAGAGGTGCCTAGCGCCTGTGCCGACGGGCTATTTCGCCAACCGAAGGTCAACCGACGGGCTGTTTTTTCCATCGAAGGTGCCTAGCACCTGTGCTGACGGATAATTTTTCACACCGAACGTGACTATCGCTCGTGCCGACGGGCTGTTTTGCCCACCGAAGGTGCCTACTGCCCATGTTGACGGCCTATTTTGCCCACCGAACTTGTGCCGATGGGTTGTTTTTCTCAACGAAGGTGCCTGGCGAACGTGCCGACCTTGTATTTTGCCCACCGAATGTCTGGCGACGTGCTGTTTTTCCAACCGAAGGTGCCTAGTGCCCGTGTCGAAGTGCTGTTTTGCACAACGAACTTGTGTCGACGGGCAGTTTTCCCAACGAAGGTGCCAAGCGCCCGTGCCAACGGGCTGTTTAACCCATCGAGGGTCTACCGACTGGATCTTTTTCCCACCGAAGTGTCTACTGCCCATGCCGATGGGCTGTTTTTCCCACCAAACTTGCACCGTCGGGCTGTTTTTCACACCAAAGGTGCCTTGCGCCCATGCCGACGGGCTATTTTACGCATCGAAGGTGAGCCAACGGACTATTTTTCGCATAGAGGTTGCCTTGCGCCCATAACGACGGGCTGTTTTGCCCATCGAAGGTCGGCCGACGGGCAGTTTCTCCCACCGAACTTGCACCAACGGGCTCTTTTTCCCACCAAACTTGCACCGACGGGTTGTTTTTCCCACCAAGGTGCCTAGCGCCCCTGCCAACGGTTGTTTTGTCTATCGAAGGTCTACCGACCAGTTGTTTTCCCCACTGAAGGTCTGTAGCGCCCGTGCCGACGAGTTGTTTTCCTCGCTGAACTTGGGCCAAAAGGCTATTTTTCCCACCGAAGGTGCCCTGCGCCCGTGCCGATGGGCTGTTTTGCCCACCGAAGGTCTACCAACGGGCCATTTTTCCCACCGAAGGTGCCTTTCGCCCGTGTCGACAGGCTGTTTTGCCAACCGAGGGTCTACCAACGGGCTATTTTTCCCTTCGAAGGGGCCTAGTACCTGTGCTGACGGGCTATATTTCCCACCGAACATCTGCCAATGTGCTGTTTTTCCAACCAAAGGTACCTAGCGCCCGTGCCGAAGGGCTGTTTTGCCCACCCAACTTATGCCGATGGGCTGTATTTCCCAACCAAGGTGCCAAGCACCCGTGCCGACGGGCTGTTTTGCCCAACGAACGTCTACCGACTGGCTGTTTTTCCCACCGAAGGTGTCTACTGCCCATGTCGATGGGCCATTTTTCCCACCAAACTTGCACCGTCGGGCGGTTTTTCACACCGAAGGTGCCTGGCGCCCATGCCGACGGGCAGTTTTGCCCACCAAAGGTGGGCCGATGGACTTTTTTTGCACCGAAGTTGCCTTGCAACCATACCGAGGTGCTATTTTGCCCACCCAAGGTGGGCAGACGAGATGTTTTTCCCACCAAACATGGGTCGACGGGTTATTTTTCCCACCAAGGTGCCTAACGCCAATGCCAGCGGGCTGTTTTTCCTACCGAAGGTCTGCCGACCAGTTGTTTTTCCCACCAAAGGTCCGTAGCGCCAGTGTCGATGGGTTGTTTTGCTCACCAAACTTGGGGCGAATGGCTGTTTTGCCCACCGAAGGTCTACTAACAAGCTGTTTTTCCCACCAAAGGTGCTTATCTCCCGTGTCGACAGGCTGTTTTGCCCACTGAAGGTGCCTAGCGCCTGTACCGATGGGTTGTTTTCCCCGCCGAACTTGGGCCGATGGGCTGTTTTGCCACCAAAGGTGGGCCAACGGGCGGTTTTGCCCACCGAAGATCTACCTACGGGATGTTTTGCTTATCGAAGGTGTGTCGACGGGCTGTTTTTTCCACAGATGGTGCCCTGCGCCCATACCGACCGGCTGTTTTGCCCAACGAAGGTCTACCGAGGGGCTGTTTTCGCCACCAAAGGTGCCTATCGCCTGTGTCGACGGGCTGTTTTTCCCACCAAAGGTGCCTAGCGCCTGTGTTGACAGGCTATTTTGGCCACCCAAGGTGTGCCGACGGGCAGTTTTTTCCACCGAAGGTGCCTAGCGCCTGTGCCGACGGGCTATTTTGCCCATCGAAGGGTGTTTTTCCCACCAAAGGTGCCTAGCGTACGTGTCGATGGGCTATTTTTCCCACCGATGGTGCCTGGCGCCTGTGTTGAAGGGCTGTTTTACCCACCGAAGGTGCCGAGCGCCTGTGTCGATTGACTATTTTGGCCACCGGAGGTCTACCAACGGGCTGTTTTTCCCACCGAAGGTGCCTAGTGCTCGTGTCGATGGGCTGTTTTGCCCACCGAAGGTCGACCAACGTGCTGTTTTTCTCACCAAAGGTACCTAGCGCCCGTGTTGACAGGATTTTTTACCCACTGAAGGCCTACTGATGTGCTATTTTTCCAACCGAAGGTGCCTATCGCCCTTGCCAAATGGCTGTTTTGCCAACCGCAGGTCTGCTGACGTGCTGTTTTGCCCACCGAATGTAACTAGCGCCGATGCCGACGGGTAATTTTGCCTATCGAAGGTCTACCGACGGTTAATTTTGCCCACCGAAGGTCTACCGACGGGCTATTTTGCCCACCGAAGGTCTATCGACAGGCTGTTTTTCCCATCGAAGGTGCCTAGCACCCGTACAGACGGGTTGTTTTGCCCACCGAAGCTACCTACCTCCCATGCCGACGGGCTGTTTTGCCCACCGAAGGTCTGCTGACCTGCTGTTTTTCCCACCGAAGGTGCCTAGTGCTCGTGCCGAAAGCCTTTTTTGCCCACCGAAGGTCTGCCGACCAGCTGTTTTTCCCACCGAAGGTGCCTAGCGCACGCACTGACAGGCTATTTTGCCTACTGAACATGTACCGAAAGAATGTTTTTCCCACCAAAGGTGCCTAGCGCGCATGCCGACGGGCTGTTTTGCCCACCGAAGGTGTACCGACGGGCTATTTTTCCCATCGAAGGAGCCTAGCACCTGTGCCGACAGGCTGTTTTTCACACTGAAGGTGCCTAGCGCCCATGCCAACGGGCTGTTTTGCTCACCGAAGGTGCCCAGCGCCCGTGCCGATGGGTTGTTTTACCCATCGAAGGTCTACCAATGTGCTGTTTTTCCCACCGAAGGTGCCTAGCGCCCGTGCCGACGGGCTTTTTTGCCCACCGAAGGTCTGGAGACCAGTTGTTTTTCCTACCGAAGGTGCATAGCGCTTGTGCCAATGGGTTGTTTTGCCCATCAAACTTCGGCCGAAGGTGCCTAGCGCCCATGCCGACGGGTTGTTTTGGCCACCGAAGGTCTACCAACGTGCTATTTTTCCCACGGAAGGTGCCTAGTGCCCGTGCTGACGGGCTTTTTTACCCATTGAAGGTCTGCCGATGTGCTTTTTTTCCAACCGAAGATGCCTAGCGCCCGTGCCGACGGGGTGTTTTGCCCACCGAAGGTCTGCCGACCAGCTGTTTTTCCCACCAAAGGTACCTAGCTCCCGTGCCGAAGAATTGTTTTGTCCACTGAACTTATACTGACGAGCTGTTTCTCCCAACAAAGGTGCCTAGCGCCTGTGCCGACGGGCTATTTTGCCAACTGAAGGTCTACCGACGGGTTGTTTTTTCCATCGAAGGTGCTTAGCACCTAGGCTGACGGGCAGTTTTTCACACCGAAGGTGACTAGCGCTCGTGCCGATGGGCTGTTTTACCCACCGAAGGTGCCTACCGCCTATGCCGACGGGCTGTTTTTCTCAACGAAGCTGCCTGACGCCCGTGCCGACGGTGTATTTTGCCCACCGAACGTCTGCCGACGTGCTGTTTTTCCAACCGAAGGTGCCTAGCGCTTGTACCGAAGAGCTGTTTTGCACAATGAACATGTGCCGACGGGCTGTTTTTCCCAACGAAGGTGCCGAGCGCCCGTGCCGACGGGTTGTTTTGCCCACCGAGGGTCTGCCGACTGGCTGTTTTTCCCACCAAAGGTGTCTACTGCCCATGCCGATGAGCTGTTTTTCCCACCAAACTTGCACCGTTGGGCAGTTTTTCACACAGAAGGTGCCTCGCGCCCTTGTCGACGGGCTGTTTTGCCTACCGAAGGTCTACCGACTAGTTGTTTTTCCCATCGAAGGTCCATAGTGCCCGTGCCGACGGGTTGTTTTGCTCACCGAACTTAGGCCAAAGGGCTATTTTTCCCACCGATGGTGCCCTGTGCCCGTGCCGATGGGCTGTTTTACCCACCGAAGGTTTACCAACGGGCTGTTTTCCCACCGAAGGTGCCCATCGCCCTTGTCAACAGGCTATTTTACCCACTGAAGGTGCCTAGAGCCCGTACTGATGGGCTGTTTTCCCTGCCAAACTTGGGCCGATGGGATCTTTTGCCCGCAACGGTGGGCCGACGGGCTATTTTGCCTACCAAAGATGTGCCTACGGGATGTTTTGCTTACTGAAGGTGTGCCGACGGGCTATTTTTCACACCGATGGTGCCCTACGCCCATATTGACGGGCTGTTTTGCCCAACGAAGGTCCACCGAGGGGCTGTTTTTCCCACCGAAGGTGCCTATCGCCAGTGTCGACGGGCTGTTTTTTCCACCAAAGGTGCCTAGCACCCGTGTCGACAGGCTCTTTTGGCCACCCAAGGTGTGCCGACGGGTAGTTTTTTCCACTGAAGGTTCCTAGCCCCCATGCTAACGGTCTATTTTGTCCACCAAAGGCGTGCCGAAGGGTTGTTTTTCCACCAAAGGTGTCTAGTGCCTGTGTCAACGAGCTATTTTTCCCATCAAAGGTGCCTAGCGCCTGGGTCGATGGGTTGTTTTGCCCATCGGAGGTGTACTGACGGGCTGTTTTTTCCACCGAAGGTGCCTAGCGCTCGTGTCGACGGACTATTTTTCCCACCAAAGGTGCCTACTGCCCGTGCCGACGGACTAATTTTCGCACCAAAGCTTCCTAGGGCCCCTTCCGACGTGTTGTTTTTCGCACCGAAGGTGCCTCGCGTGCGTAGCGACAGGAAATTTTTCCACCGAACTTGTGTTGACACGCTGTTTTTCCCACCGAAAGTGCCTAGAGCCCGTGCTAATGGGCTATTTTGCCTACCGAAGGTGTGCCGATGGGCTGTTTTTCCAACCAAAGGTGCCTAACACTCGTGCCGATAGGCTGTTTTGCCCACCGAAGGTCTACCGACCAGCTATTTTTCCCACCAAAGGTGCCTCAGGCCCGTGGAGATGGGCTATTTTGCCTACCAAACTTGTGCCGATTGGCTGTTTTTCCCACATAAGGTGCCTAGCGCCCGAGCCAACGGGGTGTTTTTCCCACCGAAGGTGTGTCGACAGGTTGTTTTTCCCACGAAAGGTGCCTAGCACCCGTGCCGACGAGCTGTTTTGCCCACCGAAGGTCTGCTGATGAGCTGTTTTTCCCACGCAAGGATGCCTCGAGCCCGTGCTGACGGGCTGTTTTGCCCACCGAACTTGCATCAACGGGCTGTTTTTCCCATCGAAGGTGCATAGCGCCCATGCCGACGGGCTGTTTTGCTTTCCGAAGTTCTGCCGACATGTTGTTTTTCCAACCGAAGGTGCCTAGAGCCTGTGCTGACGGGCTATTTTGCCCACTGAAGGTCTACTGACGTGTTGTTTTTCCCACCGAAGGTGCCTCGGGCCTGAGCCGACAGGCTCTTTTGCCCATCGAAGGTAGGCCGACGAGTTGTTTTTCGCACCGAAGGTGCCTAACGCCCCTGCTGACGGGTTATTTTGCCCACCGAACTTGTGTCGACAAGCTGTTTTTCCCACCGAAGGTGCATAGCGCTCGTGCCAACGGGCTGTTTTGCCTACCGAAGGTGTACCGACGCGTTATTTTTCTCACCGAAGGTGCCTAGCGCCCGTGCCGACGGGCTGTTTTGCCCACTGAAGGTTTGCCGATGAGCTGTTTTTCCCACGCAAGGATGCCTCGAGCCCGTGCTGACGGGCTGTTTTGCCCACCGAACTTGCATCAACGGGCTGTTTTTCCCATCGAAGGTGCATAGCGCCCATGCCGACGGGCTGTTTTGCTTTCCGAAGTTCTGCCGACATGTTGTTTTTCCAACCGAAGGTGCCTAGAGCCTGTGCTGACGGGCTATTTTGCCCACTGAAGGTCTACTGACGTGTTGTTTTTCCCACCGAAGGTGCCTCGGGCCTGAGCCGACAGGCTCTTTTGCCCATCGAAGGTAGGCCGACGAGTTGTTTTTCGCACCGAAGGTGCCTAACGCCCCTGCTGACGGGTTATTTTGCCCACCGAACTTGTGTCGACAAGCTGTTTTTCCCACCGAAGGTGCATAGCGCTCGTGCCAACGGGCTGTTTTGCCTACCGAAGGTGTACCGACGCGTTATTTTTCTCACCGAAGGTGCCTAGCGCCCGTGCCGACGGGCTGTTTTGCCCACTGAAGGTTTGCCGATGAGCTGTTTTTCCCACCGAAGGATGCCTCCAGCCCATGTCGACGTGCTGTTTTGCCTACCGAAGTTATGCCAACATGCTTTTTTCCAACCGAAGGAGTCAAGCGCCCATGCTGACGATCTGTTTTGCCCACCGAAAGTCTGCCGACGTGCTGTTTTTCCCACCGAAGTTGCCTCGGGACCAAGCCGACGGGTGTTTTGCCAACCAAAGGTGGGTCGACAAGCTGTTTTTCGCACCGAAGGTGCCTAGCGCTTGTGCCGACAAGTTGCTTTGCCCACCAAAGGTGGGCCGACGGGCTATTTTTCCCACCAAAGATGCCTAGTGCCCGTGTCGATGGGCTGCTTTCCCTGTCGAACTTGGGCCGACGGGCTATTTTGCCACCAAAGGTGGGCCAACGGGCGGTTTTGCCACCGAAGATGTGCCTACAGGATGTTTTGCCCACCGAAGGTGTGCCGACCGGCCGTTTCTCCCACCAATGGTGCCCTGTGCCCATACCGACGGGCTATTTTGCCCAACAGAGGTCTACCGAGGGCCTGTTTTCCCACCAAAGGTGCCGAGCGCTTGTGTTGATGGGCTATTTTGGCCACCGAAGGTCTACCAACGGGTTGTTTTTCCCACCAAAGGTGCCTAGCGCCTGTGCCGATGGGTTGTTTTGCCCACTAAAGGTCGACCAACGTGCTGTTTTTCCCACCGAAGGTGCCTAGCGTCTGTGCCAACGGGCTTTCTTACCCATTGAAGGTCTACCGATGTGCTGTTTTTCCAACCGAAGGTGCCTAGCGCCCTTGCCAACAAGCTATTTTGGCAACCGCAGGTTTACTGAAGCACTGTTTTGCCCACCCAAGGTGCCTAGCACCAATGCCGACGGGCAATTTTGCCTACCGAAGGTCTACGGGCTGTTTGGCCCACCGAAGGTCTACTGACGGGCTGTTTTGCCAACCAAAGGTCTACCGACTGGCTGTTTTTCCCATCGAAGGTGCCTAGCGCCCGTACCGACGGGTTGTTTTTCCAACCGAAGATGCCTAATGCCCGTGCCGACGGCCTATTTTCCCTACTGACGGTCTGCCGACGGGCTGTTTTACTGAACAAAGGCACCTAGCGCCCCTGTTGACGGGCTGTTTTACCTACCGAAGGTGTGCCGACCGGCTACCTTTCCTACTGAAGGTGCCTCGCGCCTGTGCAGACGGGCTATTTTGCCCACCGAATTTGTGCCAACGGGTTGTTTTACCCACCGAAGGTCTACTGACGGGCAGTTTTTCCCATCGAAGGTGCCTAGCACCTGTGCTGACGGGCTATTTTTCACACCAAAGGTGCCTAGCGCCTGTGCCGACGAGCTTTTTTGCCCATCGAAGGTCTGCCGACCAGTTGTTTTTCCCACCGATGGTGCCTAGCGCCTGTGCCGATGGGCTATTTTGCCCACCGAGCTTGTACCGACGGGCTGTTTTTCCCACAAATGGTGCCTAGCGCGCATGCCGACTGGTTGTTTTGCCCACCGAAGGTCTACCAACGTGCTGTTTTTCCCACCGAAAGTGCCTAATGCCCGTGGCGAGGGGTTGTTTTTCCCACCAAACTTGGGCTGACGGTTGTTTTTCCTACCAAGGTGCCTAGCGCCCGTACCGACGAGCTGTTTAACCCACCAAAGGTCTGCCGAGCAGTTGTTTTTCCCACCGAATGTGCGTAACGCCTGTGCCAACGGGTTGTTTTGCCCAAAAAACCTGGGCCGAAGGGCCTTTTTCCCACCGAAGGTGCCCTGCGCCCTTGCAGAAGGGCTGTTTTGCCCATCAAAGGTCTACCGATGGGCTGTTTTGCCCACCAAAGGTCTACCGACGGGCTGCTTTTCCCATTGAAGGTGCCTAGCACCCTTATCGACGGGTTGTTTTTCACACCGAAGGTGCCTCGCGGCCGTGCGGACGGGCAGTTTTGCCCACTAAACTTGTGCTGACGGGCTGTTTTTCCCACCGAAGGTGCCTAGACCCCGTGTCGACGGGCTGTTTTGCCCACTGAAGGTCGACCAACGTGTTGTTTTTCCCACCGAAGGTGCCTAGTGCCCATACCGACGGGCTTTTTTGCCCACTGATGGTCTGCCAATATGCTGTTTTTCCAACCGAAGGTGCCTAGAGCCCGTGACGACGGGCTGTTTTGCCCACCGAAGGTCTGCCGACCAGCTGTTTTTCCTACCGAAGGTGCCTAGCGCCCATGCTGACGGGCTGTTTTGCCCACCGAAGGTCTGCCGACCAGCTGTTTTTCCAACCAAAGGTGCCTAACACTCGTGCCGATAGACTGTTTTGCCCACCGAAGGTCTGCCGACCAGCTATTTTTCCCACCAAAGGTGCTTGAGGCCCGTGGAGATGGGCTATTTTGCCCACCAAACTTGTGACGATTGGCTGTTTTTCCCATATAAGGTGCCTAGCGCCCGGGCCGACGGGCTGGTTTTCCCACCGAAGGTGTGTCGATGGGCTGTTTTTCCCACGAAAGGTGCCTAGCACCCGTGCCGACGGGCTGTTTTGCCCACCGAACTTTCATCAACGGGCTGTTTTTCCCATCGAAGGTGCATAGCTCCCATGCCGACGGGCTGTTTTGCTTTTCGAAGTTCTGCCGACATGCTATTTTTCCAACCGAAGGTGCCTAGATCCTGTGCTGACGGGCTATTTTGCCCACTGAAGGTCTGCTGACTTGCTGTTTTTCCCACCGAAGGTGCCTCGGGCCCGAGCGACAGGCTCTTTTGCCCATCGAAGGTAGGCCAATGGGTTGTTTTTCGCACCGAAGGTGCCTAACGCCCTGTTTTTCCCACCGAAGGTGCATAGCGCTCGTGCCAACGGGCTGTTTTGCCTGTCGAAGGTGTGCCGACACGTTGTTTTTCTCACTGAAGGTGCCTAGGGCCCGTGCCGACGGGCTATTTTGCCCACCAAACTTGTGCCGATTGGCTGTTTTTCCCATATAAGGTGCCTAGCGCCCGGGCGGACGGGGTGTTTTTCCCACCGAAGGTGTGTCGACGGGCTGTTTTTCCCACGAAAGGTGCCTAGCACCCCTGCCGACGGGCTGTTTTGCCCACCGAAGGTCTGCCAATGAGCTGTTTTTCCCACCCAAGGATGCCTCGAGCCCGTGCTGACGGGCTGTTTTGCCCACCGAACTTGCATCAACGGGCTATTTTTCCCATCGAAGGTGCATAGCTCCCCTGCCGACGGGCTGTTTTGCTTTCCGAAGTTCTGCCGACATGCTGTTTTTCCAACCGAAGGTGCCTAGAGTCTGTGCTGACGGGCTATTTTGCCCACTAAAGGTCTGCTGACGTGCTGTTTTTCCCACCGAAGGTGCCTCGGGCCCAAGCCGACAGGCTCTTTTGCCCAGCGAAGGTAGGCCAATGGGCTGTTTTTCGCACCGAAGGTGCCTAACGCCCGTGCCGACGGGTTATTTTGCCCACCAAACTTGTGTCGACAAGCTGTTTTTCCCACCGAAGGTGCATAGCGCTCATGCAACCGGGCTGTTTTGCCTATCGAAGGTGTGCCGACACGTTGTTTTTCTCACCGAAGGTGCCTAGCGCCCGTGCCGACGGGCTGTTTTGTCCACCGAAGGTCTGCCGATGAGCTGTTTTTCCCCACCGAAGGATGCCTCAAGCCCATACCGACGGGCTGTTTTGCCTACCGAAGTTAAGCCGACATGCTGCTTTTCCAACCGAAGGTGCCTAGCGCCCATGCTGACGAGCTATTTTGCCTACCGAAGGTCTGTCGACGTGCTGTTTTTCCCACCGAAGGTGCCTCGGGACCAAGCCGACGGGTGTTTTGCCAACCAAAGGTGGGCCGACAAGCTATTTTTCGCACCGAAGGTGCCTAGTGCTCGTGCCGACAGGTTGCTTTTCCCACCAAAGGTGGGCCGACGGGCTATTTTTCCCACCGAAGATGCCTAATGCCCGTGTCGATGGGCTGCTTTCCCTGTCGAACTTGGGCCGACGGGCTGTTTTGCCACCAAAGGTGGGCCAACGGGCGGTTTTGCCACTGAAGATGTGCCTACGGGATGTTTTGCCCACCGAAGGTGTGCCGACCGGCTATTTCTCCCATCGATGGTGCCCTGCGCCCATATCGACGGGCTATTTTGCCCAATAGAGGTCTACCGAGGGGCTGTTTTTCCCACCGATGGTGCCTATCGCCCGTGTCGACGGCCTGTTTTTCCCACCAAAGGTGCCGAACGCTTGTGTCGATGGGCTATTTTGGCCACCGAAGGTCTACCAAGGGGTTGTTTTTCCCACCAAAGGTGCCTAACGCCCTTGCCGATGTGCTGTTTTGCCCACCGAATGTGTGCCAACGTGCTGTTTTTCCCACCGAAGGTGCCTAGCGTCCGTGCCGACGGGCTTTCTTGCCCATTGAAGGTCTACCGATGTGCTGTTTTTCCAACCGAAGTTGCCTAGCGCCCTTGCCAACGGGCTATTTTGACAACCGCAGGTTTACTGAAGCGCTGTTTTGCCCACCCAAGGTGCCTAGCACTAATGCCGACGGGCAATTTTGCCTACCGAAGGTCTACTGACGGGCTGTTTTGTCCATCAAAGGTCTACCGACTGGCTGTTTTTCCCATCGAAGGTGCCTAGCGCTTGTACTGACGGGTTGCTTTTCCAACCGAAGGTGCCTAGCGCCCGTGCCGACGGCCTATTTTCCCTACTGACGGTCTGCCGACGGGTTGTTTTACCCACCGAAGGCACCTAGCGCCCGTGCTGACGGGCTATTTTGCCTACTGAAGGTGTGCCGATCGACTACCTTTCCTACTGAAGGTGCCTCGTGCCTGTGCATACGCGCTATTTTGCCCACTGAACTTGTGCCGACGGGTTGTTTTGCCCACCGAAGGTCTACTGACGGGCTGTTTTTCCCATCGAAGGTGCCTAGCACCTGTGCTGACGAGCTGTTTTTCACACCAAAGGTACCGAGAGCCCGTGCCGACGGGCTTTTTTGCCCATCGATGGTTTGACGACCAGTTGTTTTTCCCACCGATATCGCCTAGCGCCCATGCCGATGGGCTATTTTGCCCACCGAGCTTGTACCAACGGGCTGTTTTTCCCACAAATGGTGCCTAGCGCGGGTACCGACGGGCTATTTTGCCCACCGAAGGTCTACCGACGTGCTATTTTTCCCACCGAAGGTGCCTAGTGCCCTTGGCAAGGGGTTGTTTTTCCCACCAAACTTGGGCTGACATGCTGTTTTTCCTACCAAGGTGCCTAGCGCCCGTACCGACGAGCTGTTTAGCCCACCGAAGGTCTACCGAGCAGTTGTTTTTCCCACCGAAGGTGCGTAGCGCCCATGCCAACGGGTTGTTTTGCCCGACAAACTTGGGGTAAAAGGGTTGTTTTTCCCACGGAAGGTGCCCTACGCCCGTGTAGACGGGCTATTTTGCCCATCGAAGGTCTAACAACGGCTGTTTTGCCCACCAAAGGTCTACCAACGGGCTGCTTTTCCCATTGAAGGTGCCTAACACCCTTGTCGACGAGCTGTTTTTCACACCGAACGTGCCTAGCGGCCGTGCGGACGGGCAGTTTTGCCCACTAAACTTGTGCTGACGGGCTGTTTTTCCCACCAAAGGTGCCTAGAGCCCGTGCCGATGGGCTATTTTGCCCACTGAAGGTCTACCAACGTGCTGTTTTTCCCTCCGAAGGTGCCTAGTGCCCATACCGACGGGCTTTTTTGCCCACTAAAGGTCTGCCAATGCGCTGTTTTTCCCACCGAAGGTGCCTAGCACCCGTGCCGACGGGCTGTTTTGCCCACCGAAGGTCTGCCGACCAGCTCTTTTTCCCACCGAAGGTGCCTAGTGCCCGTGCCGACGAGCTGTTTTGCCCACCGAAGGTCTGCTGACCAGCTGCTTTTCCCAAAGAAGGTGCCTAGCGCCAGTGCCGACGAGCTGTTTTGGCCACCAAAGGTCTACCGATGTGCTGTTTTTCCCACCAAAGGTGCCTAGTGCCCATGTTGACGGGCTTTTTTGCCCACTGAAGGTCTGCCGATGTGCTGTTTTTCCAACTGAAGGTGCGTAACGCCCTTGCCAACAGGCTGTTTTGCCCATCGAAGGTCCGCCGACCAGCTGTTTTTCCCACCGAAGGTGCCTAGCTGCTACGCCGAAGAATTGTTTTGTCCATCGAACTTATACCGACGGGCTGTTTCTCCCAACAAAGGTGCCTAGAGCCCGTGCCAGTGGGCTATTTTTCCTACCGAAGGTCAGCCGACCAGTTGTTTTTCCCACCGAAGGTCCATAGCGCCAGTGCCGATGGGTTGTTTTGCTCACCGAACTTGGGCGGAATGACTGTTTTTCCCACTGGAGGTGCCCTACGCCCGTGCCGATGGGCAGTTTTGCCCACCGAAGGTCTACTAACGAGCCGTTTTTCCCACCAAAGGTGCTTATCGCCCGTGTCGACAGGCTGTTTTGCCCACTGAAGGTGCCTAGCGCCCGTACCGATGGGCTGTTTTCCCCGCCGAACATGGACCGATGGGTTGTTTTGCCACCAAAGGTGGGCCGACGGACTGTTTTTCGCACCGAGGCACATCGCGCCCTTGCCGATGAGATGTTTTTCACACCGAAGGTGCCTCGCGCCCTTGCCGTCTGGCAGTTTCCACACCGAAGGTGCCTCGCGCCCTTGCCGACGGGTTGTTTTGCCACCAAAGGTGGGCCGACGGACTGTTTTTCGCACCGAGGTTGCCTTGCGCCCATACCGACGGGCTGTTTTGCCCATCGAACTTGCACCGACGGGCTGTTTCTCCCACCGAACTTGCACCGACGGTTGTTTTTCCCACCAAGGTGCATAGCG
Source organism: Erythroxylum longipes (assembly GCA_027563885.1). Lineage (NCBI taxonomy): Eukaryota > Viridiplantae > Streptophyta > Magnoliopsida > Malpighiales > Erythroxylaceae > Erythroxylum > Erythroxylum longipes. The sequence continues at coordinate 17,339 of JAOQMS010046661.1, read as the reverse complement.
CCCGTGCCAGCGGGCTGTTTTGCCTACCGAAGGTCTGCTGACGAGTTGTTTTTCCCATCGAAGGTCCGTAGCGCCCGTGCCGACGGGTTGTTTTGCTCGCCAAACTTGGGCCAAAGGGCTATTTTTCCCACCGAAGGTGCCCTGCGCCCGTGCCGATGGGCTGTTTTGCCCACCAAAGGTCTACCAACGGTCGTTTTTCCCACCGAAGGTGCCCATCGCTCGTGTCGACAGGTTGTTTTTCCCACTGAAGGTGCCTAGCGCCCATGCTGATGGGCTGTTTTCCCTGCCGAACCTGGGCCGATGGGCTCTTTTGCCACCAAAGGTGGGCCGACGGGCTCTTTTGCCCACCAAAGATGTGCCTACGGGATGTTTTGCGTACCAAAGGTGTGCCGACAGGCTGTTTTTCCCACCGATGGTGCCTTGTACCCATACCAACGGGCTGTTTTGCCCAACGAAGGTCCACCGAGGGGCTGTTTTTCCCACTGAAGGTGCCTATCCCCAGTGTCGACGGGCTGTTTTTCCCACCAAAGGTGCCTAGCGCCTGTGTCGATAGGCTATTTTGGCCACCCAAGGTGTGTCGACGAGCAGTTTTTTCCACCGAAGGTTCCTAGCGCCTGTGCTAACGGGCTATTTTGCCCACCAAAGGTGTGCCGAAAGGCTGTTTTTCCACCAAAGGTGTCTAGCGCCCCTGTCAACGAGCTATTTTTCCCATCAAAGGTGCCTAGCGCCTGGGTCGACGTGCTGTTTTGCCCATCGTAGGTGTACTGACGGGGTATTTTTTCCACCGAAGGTGCCTAGCGCTCTTGCCGACGGGCTGTTTTGCCCACCGAAGGTGTGCCGACGGACTGTTTTTCCCACCGAAATTACCTACTGCCTGTGCCGACGGACTGTTTTTCCCACCAAAGCTGCCTAGCGCCCCTGCCAACGTGCTGTTTTTCGCACCGAAGGTGCCTCCAATGCGTAGCGACTGGTAATTTTGCCACCGAACTTGTGTTGACACGCTATTTTTCCCACCGAAAGTGCCTAAAGCCCGTGCCAATGGGCTGTTTTGCCTATCGAAGGTGTGCCGACGGGCTATTTTTCTAACTGAAGGTGCCTAACACTCGTGCCGACAGGCTGTTTTGCCCACCGAAGGTATACCGACCAGCTATTTTTCCCACCAAAGGTGCCTCAGGCCCGTGGAGATGGGTTATTTTGCCCACCGAACTTGTGCCGATTGGTTGTTTTTCCCACTGAAGGTGCGTAGCGCCTGGGCCGACGGGCTCTTTTTCCCACCTAAGGTGTGTCGACGGGCTGTTTTTCCCACGGAAGGTGCCTAGCACCCGTGCCGAGGGGCTGTTTTGGCCACCGAAGGTCTGCCGATGAGCTATTTTTCCCACCCAAGGATGCCTCGAGCCAGTGCTGACGGGCTGTTTTGCCCACCGAACTTGCATCAACGGGCTGTTTTTCGCATCGAAGGTGCATAGCACCCATACCGACGGGCTGTTTTGCTTTCCGAAGTTCTGCCGACATGTTGTTTTTCCAACTGAAGGTGCCTAGAGCCTATGCTGACGGGCTATTTTGCCCACTGAAGGTTTGCTGACGTGCTGTTTTTCCCACCGAAGGTGCCTCAGGCCCGAGCTGACGGGCTCTTTTGCCCATCGAAGGTAGGCCGACGTGCTATTTTTCGCACCGAAGGTGCCTAACGCCTGTGCCGACGGGTTGTTTTACCCACCAAACTTGTGTCGACATGTTGTTTTTCCCACCGAAGGTGCCTAACGCTCGTGCCAACAGGCTATTTTGCCTACCGAAGGTGTGCTGACATGTTGTTTTTCTCACCGAAGGTGCCTAGTGCCCGTGCCGACGGGCTGTTTTGCCCACCGAAGGTCTATCGATGAGTTGTTTTTCCCACCGAAGGATGCCTCGAGCCCATGCCGACGGGCTGTTTTGCCTACCGAAGTCATGCTGACATGCTGTTTTTCCAACCGAAGGTGCCTAGCGCCCATGCTGACGAGCTGTTTTGCCCACCAAAGGTCTGCCGACGTGCTGTTTTTCCCACCGAAGGTGACTCGGGACCAAGCCGACGGGTGTTTTACCAACCAAAGGTGGGCCGACGGGCTGTTTTTTGCACCAAAGGTGCCTTGCGCCCGTGCCGACAGGTTGCTTTGCCCACCAAAGGTGGGCCGACAAGCTATTTTTCCCACCGAAGGTGCCTAGCTGCCGTGCCTAGCGCCAGTGCCGACGGGCTGTTTTGCCAACCGAAGGTCTAACGACGGGCTGTTTTTCCAATCGAAGGTGCCTAGCACCTATGCCAACGGGCAGTTTTTCACATCGAAGGTGCCTACCGCCCATGCCGACGGGCTGTTTTGCCCACTGAACTTTTGCCGACGGGCTGTTTTTCTCAACGAAGGTGCCTGGCGCCCTGCCAACCGTGTATTTTACCCACCGAACGTCTGCCGACGTGATGTTTTTCCAACCGAAGGTGCCTAGCGCCCGTGCCGAAGGGTTGTTTTGCCCACCGAACTTGTGCCAATGGGCTGTTTTTCCCAACGAAAGTGCCAAGCGCCCGTGCTGACGGGCTGTTTTGCCCACCGAAGGTCTACCGACTGGCTATTTTTCCCATCGAAGGTGTCTACTCCCCCTGCCGATGGGCCGTTTTTCCCACCAAACTTGCACCGTCAGGTTGTTTTTCACACCGAAGGTGCCTTGTGCCCATATCGACGGGCTGTTTTGCCCACCAAAGGTGGGCCGATGGACTGTTTTTCCAACCGAACTTGTACCGACGAGTTGTTTTTCCCACCAAAGTGCCTAGCGCCCGTGCCAGCGGGCTGTTTTGCCTACCGAAGGTCTACCGACCAGTTGTTTTTCCCATCGAAGGTCAGTAGCGCCAGTGCCGACGGGTTGTTTTGCTCGCCGAACTTGGGCCGATTGGCTGTTTTTCCCACCAAAGGTGCCCTACGCCCGTGCCGATGGGCTGTTTTACCCACCAAAGGTCTACCAACGGGTCGTTTTTCCCACCAAAGGTGCCTATCGCCTGTGTCGACAGGCTGTTTTGCCCACTGAAGGTGCCTAGCGCCCGTGCCGATGGGTTGTTTTCCCCGCCGAACTTGGGCCGATGGTCTGTTTTGCCACCAAAGGTGGGCCAATAGGCTGTTTTGCCCGCTGAAGATGTACTTACGAGATGTTTTGCCTACTGAAGGTGTGCTGACGGGCTGTTTTTCCCACCGATGGTGCCATGCGCCCATACCGATGGGCTGTTTTGCCCAACGAAGGTCTACAGAGGGGCTGTTTTTCCCATCGAAGGTGCCTATCGCCTGTGTTGACAGGCTGTTTTTCCCACAAAAGGTTCCTAGAGCCTGTGTCGACAGGCTATTTCGGCCACCCAAGGTGTGGCGACGGGCAGTTTTTTCCACCTAAGGTGTGCCGAAGGGCTGTTTTTCCCACCAAAGGTGCCTAGCGCCTGTGTCGACGGGCTGTTTTGCCCACCGGAGGTGTGCTGATGGGATGTTTTTTCCACCGAAGGTGCCTAACGCTCGTGCCGACGGGCTGTTTTGGCCACCGAAGGTGCGCCAACGTACTGCTTTTCCCACCAAAGGTGCCTACTACCCGTGCCAACGAACTGTTTTTCCCACCAAAAGTGCCTAGCGCCCCTGCCGAGGGGCTGTTTTTCCCACCGAGGTGCCTCGCGTCCGTACCGATGGGCAATTTTGTCCCCCGAACTAGTGTTAACACACTGTTTTTCCCACTGAAAGTGCATAGCGCCCGTGCCAACGGGCTGTTTTGCCTACTGAAGGGGTGCCGATGGGCTCTTTTTCCAATCGAAGATGTCTAACACTTGTGCCGACAGGCTGCTTTGCCCACCGAAGGTCTGCCGACCAGCTATTTTTCCCACTAAAGGTGCCTCAGGCCTGTGGAGATGGGCTATTTTGCCCACCAAACTTATACCGACTGGCTGTTTTCCCACCGAAGGTGCCTAGCACCCGTGCCGACGGGCTATTTTTCCCACCGAAGGTGTGTCGAATAGCTGTTTTTCCCACCAAAGCTGCCAAGCGCCCGTGCCGACGGGCTGTTTTACCCACCGAAGTTGTGTCGACATGCTGTTTTTCCAACTGAAGGTGCTTAGAGCCAATGCTGACGGGCTGTTTTGCCCACCGAAGGTCTGCCGACGTGTTGTTTTTCCCACCGAAGGTGCCTCGGGCCCGAGCCGACGTGCTGTTTTGCCCACCGAAGGTTGGCCAACGGACTGTTTTTTGCACCGAAGGAGCCTAGCGCACGTGCCGACTGGTTGTTTTGCCCATCAAACTTGTGTCGACGGGCTGTTTGTCCCACCGAAGGTGCCTAGCGCCGGTGTCGACGAGCTGTTTTGCCTACCGAAGGTGTGCCGACACGCCATTTTTCACACCGTAGGTGCCAAGCGCTTATGTCGACAGGCTGTTTTTCCCACCGAAGTTGCCTAGAGCTTGTGCCGACGGGCTGTTTTACCCACCGAAGGTCTGCCGATGAGCTGTTTTTCCCACCGAATGATGCCTCGAGCCCATGCCGACGGGCTGTTTTACCTACCGAAGTTGTGCCGACATGCTGTTTTTCCAACCCAAGGTGCCTAGCGCCCATGCTGACGGGCTGTTTTTCCCACTGAAGGTCTGCCGACGTGCTGTTTTTCCCACTGAAGGTGCCTCGGGACCAGGCCGACAGGCTGTTTACCCACTGAAGGTCTACCGATGTGCTATTTTTCCAACCGAAGGTGTCTAGCGCCGTTTCCAATGGGCTATTTTGCCAACGGCAGGTCTGCTGACGCACTGTTTTGCCCACCGAAGGTGCCTAGAGTCAATGTCGATGGGCAATTTTGCCTACCAAAGGTCTACGGGATGTTTTGCCCACCGAAGGTCTACCGACGGGCTATTTTGCCCACCAAAGGTCTACCGATAGGCTTTTTCCCATCAAAGGTGCCTAGCACCCGTACCGACTGGCTGCTTCTCACACCGAAGGTGACTAGCCCTCGAGCCGACCGGCTGTTTTGCCCACCGAAGGTGCCTACCTCCCATGCCGACGGGTTGTTTCTCCCACCGAAGGTGCCAAGCGCCCGTTCCGACGGGCTGTTTTGCCCACCGAAGGTCTTCCAACAGGCTGTTTTTCCCACCAAAGGTCTACTGACGAGCTATTTTTCTTGCCAAACTTGCACCGACGTGCTGTTTTTCGCACCGAAGGTGCCATGCGCCCTTACCGATGGGCTGTTTTGCCCACCCAAGGTGGGCCGACGGGTTGTTTTCTCCACAGAAGGTGCCTAGCGCCCATGCCGACTGGCTGTTTTGCCCACTAAAGGAGTGCCGGTGGGTTGTTTTTCCAACCGAAGGTGCCTAGCGCTGGTGCTGACGACCTATTTTCCCCACCGACGGTCTGCCGACGGGCTGTTTTCCCACCGAAAGTGCCTAGCGCCAGTGCTGACGGGCAGTTTTGCCTACCGAAGGTGGGTCGACCAGCTGCCTTTCCCATCGAAGGTGCCTCGCGCCCATGCAGACAGGCTGTTTTGCCCACCGAACTTGTGCCGCCGGGTTGTTTTGCCCACCGAAGGTCTACTGACGGGCTGTTTTTCCCATCGAAGATGCCTAGCACCCGTGCTGACGGGCTATTTTACCCTCCGAAGGTGCCTAGCGCCCTTGTCGACGGGCTGTTTTGCCCACCGTAAGTCTACCAACGTGCTATTTTTCCCACCGAAGGTGCCTAGTGCTCGTGCCGAAAGCCTTTTTTGCCCACCGAAGGTCTACCGACCAGCTATTTTTCCCACCGAAGGTGCCTAGCGCCCGTGCTGACGGGCTATTTTGCCTACCGAACATGTACCGAAAGAATGTTTTTCCCACCGAAGGTGCGTAGCGCCCGTGCCGACGACCTATTTTCCCCACCGACGGGCTGTTTTGCCTACCGAAGGTGCCTAGCGCCCGTGCTGACGGGATGTTTTGCTTACCCAAGGTGTGTCGACCAACTGCCTTTCCTACCGAAGGTGCCTCGCGCCAGTACAGACGGGTTGTTTTGCCCACCGAAGGTCTACTGACAGGCTATTTTTCCCATCGAAGGTGCCTAGTACTCTTGCCGATGGGCTGTTTTGCCCACCGAAGGTGCCTTGCACCCCTACCGACGGGCTGTTTTGCCCACCGAAGGTCTACCAACGTGTTGTTTTTCCCACCGAAGGTGCCCAGCGCCCGTGCCGACGGGCTTTTTTGCCCACCGAAGGTTTGCCGATCAGATGTTTTTCCCACTGAAGGTGCCTAGCGCTCATGCCGACGGGCTATTTTGCCCACCGAACTTGTATCGAAATGTTGTTTTTCCCACCGAAGGTGCCTAGCGCGCGTGCCGAAGGGCTGTTTTGCCCACCGAAGGTCTACTGACGGGCTGTTTTTCCAACCGAAGGTGCCTAGCGCCCGTGGCGAGGGTCTGTGTTTTCCCACCAAACTTGGGATGACGAGCTGTTTTTCCCACCAAAGTGCCTAGCGCTCATGCCAACGGGTTGTTTTGCCCGGCAAACATGGGCCGAAGGGCTGTTTTCCCACCAAAGGTCAACCGACAGGCTGTTTTGCCCACCAAAGGTCTACCGACGGGCTGTTTTGCCCGCCAAAGGTTTACCGACGGGCTGCTTTTCCCATCGAAGGTGCCTAGCACCCCTATCGACGGGCTGTTTTTCACACTGATGGTCTACCAACGTGCTGTTTTTCCCACCGAAGGTGCCTAGTCCCCGTACCAACGAGTTTTTTTGCCCACTGAAGGTCTGTCAATGTGCTGTTTTTCCAACCGTAGGTGCCTAGCGCCCGTTCCGACGGGCTGTTTTGCCCACCGAAGGTCGGCTGACCGACTATTTTTCCCACCGAAGGTGCCTAGCTCCCGTACCGAAGAACTGTTTTGTCCACCGAACTTATGCCGACTGACTGTTTTTCCCAACAAGGTGCCTAGCGCTCGTGCCAACAGGTTGTTTTGCCCGGCAAACTTGGGCCGAAGGGCTGTTTTCCCACCAAAGGTCAACCGACAGGCTGTTTTGCCCACCAAAGGTCTACCGACGGGCTGTTTTGCCCGCCAAAGGTTTACCGACGGGCTGCTTTTCCCATCGAAGGTGCCTAGCACCCCTATCGACGGGCTGTTTTTCACACTGATGGTCTACCAACGTGCTGTTTTTCCCACCGAAGGTGCCTAGTCCCCGTACCAACGAGTTTTTTTGCCCACTGAAGGTCTGTCAATGTGCTGTTTTTCCAACCGTAGGTGCCTAGCGCCCGTTCCGACGGGCTGTTTTGCCCACTGAAGGTCGGCTGACCGACTATTTTTCCCACCGAAGGTGCCTAGCTCTGGTGCCGAAGAACTGTTTTGTCCACCGAACTTATGCCGACTGGCTGTTTTTCCCAACAAAGGTGCCTAGCGCCTATACCGACGGGCTGTTTTGCCAACCGAAGGTCTACCGACGGGCTGTTTTTCCCATCGAAGGTGCCTAGCACCTGTGCCGACGGGTAGTTTTTCACGCTAAAGGTGACTAGCGCTCGTGCCAACAGGCTGCTTTGCCCATCGAACTTGTGCCGACGGGCTATTTTTCCCACTAAAGGTGCCTGGTGCCCGTGCCGACGGTCTATTTTGCCCACCGAACGTCTACCGACTCGTTGTTTTTCCAACCGAAGGTGCCTAGTGCCCGTTCCAAAGGGTTGTTTTGCCCACCGAACTTATGCCGACGTGCTATTTTCCCAATGAAGGTGCCAAGCGCCCCTGCCGATGGGCTCTTTTGCCCTCCGAAGGTCTACTGAGTACCTGTTTTTCCCACCAAACTTGTGCCTTCGGGCTGTTTCTCACATCGAAGGTGCCATTCGCCCTTGCTGACAGGCCATTTTTCCCACCGAAGGTGGGCCGAAGGACTGTTTTTTGCACCAAAGTTACCTTGCGCCCATACCGACGGGATGTTTTTGCCCACGGAAGGTGGGCCGACGGGATGTTTTTTCCCACTGAAGGTGCCTAGTGCCCGTGCCAAAGGGCTGTTTTTCCCGCAGAACTTGCGCCGACGGGCCGTTTTTCCCTCCGAGGTGCCTAGCGCCCGTGCCGACGGGCTGTTTTACCCACTGAAGGTTTGCCAACCAGTTGTTTTTCCCACCGAAGGTGCATAGCGCTCGTGCCGACGGGTTGTTTTGCTCTCCGAACTTGGGCCGAAGGGCTGTTTTTCCCACTGAAGGTGCCCTGCGCCCGTGCCGATGGGCTATTTTGCCCACCAAAAGTCTACCAGCGGGTCATTTTTCCCACCGAAGGTGCCTATCGCCTTTGTCGACAGGCTGTTTTGCCCACTGAAGGTGCCTAGCACCCGTGCCGATGGGCTGTTTTCCCCGCCGAACTTGGGCCGACGGGCTGTTTTGCCACCAAAGGTGGGCCGACGGGCTATTTTGCCCACCGAAGATGTGCCTATGGGATGTTTTGCCTACCGAAGGTGTGCTGACGGGTTGTTTTTCCCACCGATGGTGCCTTGCGTCCATACCGACGGGCTGTTTTAACGAAGGTCTAACGAGGGGCCATTTTTTCCATCGAAGGTGCCTATCACCCGTGTCGATGGGCTATTTTTCCCACCAAAGCTGCCTAGCGCCTGTGTCGACAGGCTATTTTGGCCACCCAAGGTGTGCCGACGGGCTATTTTTTCCACCGACGGTGCCTAGCGCCCGTACCAAAGGGCTATTTTTCCCACCGAAGGTGTGCCAAAGGGCTATTTTTCCCACCGAAGGTGCCCAGCGCCCATGTCAACGGGCTATTTTTCCCATCAAAGGTGCCTAGCGCCTGTGTCGACGGGCTGTTTTGCCACTGACAGGCTGTTTTTTCCACCGAAATTGCCTAGCGCTAGTGCAGACGGGTTGTTTTGCCCACCAATGGTGTGCCGATGAACTGTTTTTCCCATCGAAGGTGCCTACTGCCGTTGCTGAAGGACTGTTTTTCCCACCAAAGGTACCTCGCGCCCGTATCGACAGGTAATTCAGCCCACCGAACTTGTGTCGACATGCTACTTTTTCCACCCAAAGTGCCTAGCACCCACGCCGACGGGCTATTTTGCCTACCGAAGGTGTGCTGACGGGCTGTTTTTCCAACCAAAGGTGCCTAACACTCGTGCCGACAGGCTGCTTTGCCCACCGAAGGTCTGCCGACCAGCTATTTTTCCCACCAAAGGTGCCTCGGGCCCATGGAGACGGGCTATTTTGCCCACCGACATTGTGCCGATGGGCTTTTTTTCCCACGGAAAGTGTGTCGACGGGTTGCTTTTCCCAACGAAGGTGCCTAGCGCCCGTGCCGATGGGCTGATTTGCCCACCTAAGGTCTACCAATGAGCTATTTTTCCCACCGAAGGATGCCTCGAGCCCGTGCTGACGGACTGTTTTGCCCACCGAATTTGTGTCGATGGGTTGTTTTTCCCACCGAAGGTGCCTAGCGACCATGCGGACGGGCTGTTTTGCCTACCAAAGTTGTGCCGACATGCTGTTTTTCCAACAGAAGGTGCCTAGCGCCCCTGCTGACGGGCTGTTTTGACCACCAAAGGTCTGCCGACGTGCTATTTTTCCCACCAAAGGTGCCTCGGGTCAGACCCAACGGGCTGTTTTGCCCACCGAAGGTCTGCCTACGTGTTGTTTTTTCGACCAAAGGTGGGCCTACGGGCTATTTTTCGCACCGAAGGTGCCTAGCGCACGTGCCGACGGGTTGTTTTGCCCACCGACCTTGTGTCGACAGGCTATTTTTCCCACCGAAGGTGCCTATCGCCCTTGCCGACGGGCTGTTCTGCCTACCAAAGGTGTGCCGAAACGTTGTTTTTCACACAAAAGGTGACTAGCACCCGTGCCAACGGGCTGTTTTTCCCACCAAAGGTGCCTAGCGCCCATGTCGATGGGCTGTTTTGCCTACCGAAGATGGCTGACATGCTGTTTTTCCAACTGAAGGTGCCTAGAGCCCGTGTTGACGAGCTGTTTTGCCCACCGAAGGTCTACCGACCAGCTGTTTTTCCCACCGAAGGTGTCTAGCTCCCATGTCGAAGAACTGTTTTGTCCACCGAACTTATGCTGACGGGCTGTTTTTCCCAACAAAGGTGCCAAGCGCCTATGCCGACGGGCTATTTTGCCAACCGAAGGTCTTTCGACGGGCTGTTTTTCCCATCGAAGGTGACTAGCGCTCGTGCCGACGGGTAGTTTTTCACGCAAAAGGTGACTAGCGCTCGTGCCGACAGGTTGTTTCACCTATCAAAGGTGCCTACTGCCTATGCCGACGGGCTGTTTTGCTCACCAAACTTGTGCTGACGGGCGGTTTTTCCCACCGAAGGTGCCTGGAGCCCGTGCCGACGGTCTATTTTGCCCTCCGAACGTCTGTCGACGTGCTGTTTTTCCAACCGAAAGTCCCTAGCGCCCGTGCTAAAGGGTTGTTTTGCCCACCGAACTTGTGCCGACGGGCTGTTTTGCCAGCGAAGGTGCCAAGCGCTCGTGTTGACGGGCTGTTTTGCCCACCGAAGGTCTACTGACTGGCTGTTTTTCTCACCAAAGGTGTCTACTGCCATGCCGATGGGCTGTTTTTCCCACCAAACTTGCACCGTCGGGCTGTTTCTCCCACTGAAGGTGCCATGCGCCCATGCCGATGGGCCGTTTTGCCCACTGAAGGTGGGCCGACGGACTGTTTTTTACACCGAAGCTGCCTTGAACCCATACCGACGGGCTGTTTTGCCTACCAAAGGTGGCCTGATTGGCTGTTTTTCCCACTAAAGGTGCCTAGTGCCCGTGCCGACGGGCTGTTTTTCCCACAAAGGTGCCTAGCGCCCATGCCGGTGGGCTATTTGGCCCACCGAAGGTCTGCCAACCAATTGTTTTTCCCATCGAAGGTGCACAACGCCCGTGCTGACGGGTTGTTTTCCTCTCCGAACTTGGGCCGAATGGCTGTTTTTTCCACCGAAGGTGCCTTGCGCCCGTGCCGATGGGCTGTTTTGCCCACCGAAGGTCTACCGGTGGGCTGTTTTTCCCACGGAAGTTGCCTATCGCCTCTCTCAATAGGCTGTTCTGCCCACTTAAGGTGCCTAGCGTCCGTGCCGATGGGTTGTTTTCCCCGCCGAACTTGGGCCGACGGGCTGTTTTGCCACCAAAGGTGGGCCGACAGGCTGTTTTGCCCACCAAAGATGTGCTGACAGGCTGTTTTTTCCACCGATGGTGCCTTGCGCCCATACGGACGGGCTGTTTTGCCCAACGAACGTCTATCGAGGGGCTGTTTTTCCCATCGAAGGTGCCTATCGCCCGTGTCAATGGGCTGTTTTTCCCGCCAAAGTTGCCTAGCGCCTGTGTCGACAGGCTACTTTGGCCACCTAAGGTGTGCCGACGGGCAGTGTTTTCCACCGAAGGTGCCTAGCGCCTGTGCCGACGAGCTATTTTGCCCAACGAAGGTGTGCTAACGGGCTGTTTTCCCACCGGAGGCGTGCTGACGGGCTGTTTTTTCCACCAAATGTGCCTAGCGCTCATGCCGACGGGTTGTTTTGCCCACCAAAGGTGTGCCAACGGACTGTTTTTCCCACCGAAGGTGCCTACTGCCCGTGCCGACGGACTGTTTTTCCCACCAAAGGTGCCCCGCGCCTATACGGACAGGCAATTTAGCCCACAGAACTAGTGTCGACATGCTGTTTTTCCCACCGAAAGTGCCTAGCGCCCGTGCCGACAGGCTGTTTTGCCCACCGAACGTCTGCCGACGGGCTGTTTTTCGCACCAAAGGTGCCTCGGGCCTATGGAGAATGGGCTATTTTGCCCACCGAACTTGTGCCGACGGACTGTTTTTCCCACCGAAGGTGCCTAGCGCCTGTGCCGGCGGGCTGCTTTTTCCACCAAAGGTGTGTCGACGGGTTGTTCTTCCCACCAAAGGTGCCTAGCGCCCGTGCCAACGGGCTGTTTTGCCCACCTAAGGTCTACCGATCAGCTATTTTTTCCACCGGAGGATGCCTCGAGCCCGTACTAACGAGCTATTTTGCCCACCAAATTTGTGTCAACAGGCTGTTTTTCCCTCCGAAGGTGCCTAGCGCCCTTGCCGACGGGTTGTTTTGCCTACCGAAGTTGTGCCGACAGGCTGTTTTCCCAACCGAAGGTGCCTAGCACCACTGCTGACAGGCTGTTTTGACCACCGAAGGTCTACCGACGTGCTGTTTTTCCCACCTAAGGTGCCTCGGGCTAGACCCAACTGGCTGTTTTGCCACTGAACTTGTGCCGACGTGCTATTTTTCACACTAAAGGTGCCTAGCGACCGTGCGGAAGGACTGTTTTTCCCCCCAAAGTTGCCTAGCGCCCGTGACGACGGGCTGTTTTGCCCACCGAAGGTCTACCGATGAGCTGTTTTTCCCACCGAAGGATGCCTCGAGCCAGTACTGACGGGCTGTTTTGCCCACCGAACTTGTGTCGACGGGCCGTTTTTCCCACCGAAGGTGCCTAAGACCTACGCTGACGGGCTGTTTTGCCTACTGAAGTTGTGCCGACATGTTTTTCCAACTGAAGGTGCTAAGCGCCTGTGCTAACGGGCTGTTTTCCCACCGAAGGTTTGCCGACATATTGTTTTTCCCACCAAAGGTGCCTTGGACCCGAGCCGACGGGCTGTTTTTCGCGCCAAAGGTGCCTAGCGCAGGTGCCGACGGGTTGTTTTACCCACCGAACTTGTATCAACAGGCTGTTTTTCCCACCGAAGGTGCCTATCGCCCGTGCCGACGGGCTGTTCTGCCTACCGAAGGTGTGTCAAAACTCTATTTTTCACACCAAAGGTGCCTAGCACCCGTGCCGACGGGCTGTTTTTCCCACTGAAGTTGCCTAGCGCCCCTGTAGATGGGCTATTTTGCCCACCAATGGTCTGCCGATGAGTTGTTTTGCCCACCAAAGGATGCCTCGAGCCCGTGCTGACGGGCAGTTATGCCCACCGAACTTGTGTTGACGTGCTGTTTTGTGCACCAAAGGTGGGCCGACGGGCTGTTTTTCCCACCGAAGGTGCCTAGTGCCAGTGCCGATTAGCTGTTTTTCCCACCGAACTTGGGCGGACGGGCTGTTTTGCCACCAAAAGTGGGCCGACGGGCTGTTTTTCCCACCGAAGATGTGCCTACGTGATATTTTGCCCATCAAAGGTGTGCCGACGGGCTGTTTTTCCCACCGATGGTACCCTGCGCCATACCGACGGGCTGTTTTGCCCAACAAAGATCTACCAAGGGGCTGTTTTTCCCACCGAAGGTGCCAATCGACCGTGTCAACGGGCTGCTTTTCCCACTGAAGGTGCCTAGCGAAGGTCTACCAATGTGTTGTTTTTCCCACTGAAGGTCAACAGATGTACTGCTTTTCCAGCCAAAGTTGCCTAGTGCCCTTGCCGACGGGCTATTTTGCCCACCGAAGGTCTGCGGACCGACTGTTTTTTCCACAAAAGGTGCCTAGCGCCCGTGCCGAAGAAGTATTTTGCCCACCTAACTTGTTCCAACGGGCTATTTTGCCAACCGCAGGTCTGCCGACGCGCTGTTTTGCCCACCGAAGGTTCCTAGCGCCCGTGCCGACGGGCAATTTTGCCTACCAAAGGTCTACGGGCCGTTTTTCCAGCCGAAGTTGCCTAGCGCTTGTGCCGACGGGCTATTTTGCCCAGTGAAGGTCTACCCATCAGCTGTTTTTCCCACCGAAGGATGCCTCCAGCCCGTGCTGACGGGTTGTTTTGCCCACCGAACTTGTGTTGACGTGCTATTTTTCCCTCCGAAGGTGCCTAGCGCCTATGCCTACGGGCTGTTTGCTTACCGAAGTTGTGCCGACATGCTGTTTTTCCAACTGAAGATGCCTAGTGCCCGTGCTGACGGGCTATTTTGCCCACCAAAGGTCTGCCGACGTGCTTTTTTTCCCACCAAAGGTCTACCGACGAGCTATTTTTCCCATCGAAGGAGCCTAGCACCCTTGTCGACGAGCTACTTTTCACACCGAAGGTGACTAGCGCTCGAGCTGACGGGCTGTTTTGCCCACCGAAGGTGCCTACCCCCCGTGCTAACTGGCTGTTTTACCCACCGAACTTGTGCCGACAAGTTGTTTTTCCCACCGAAGATCTACCAACGTGCTATTTTTCCCACCGTAGATGCCTAGAGCCTGTGCTGATGGGCATTTTTGCCCACCGAAGGTCTGCCGACGTGCTATTTTTCCAACCGAAGGTGCCTAGTGCCCGTGCCGACGTGCTGTTTTGCCCACTGAAGGTCTGCCGACAGCTGTTTTTCCCACCGATGGTGCCCTGCGCCCATACTGACGTGCTAAGGTGCCTAACACTCGTGCCGACAGGCTGTTTTGCCCACTGAAGGTCTGCCAACCAGCTATTTTTCCACCAAAGGTGCCTGAGGCCTGTGGAGATCGGCTATTTTACCCACCGAACTTATGCCGACTGGCTGTTTTTCCCACCGAAGGTGCCTAGCACCCATGCCGACTAGCTATTTTTGCCCACCAAAGGTCTGCCGATGAGCTATTTTTCCCACCGAAGGATGCCTCGAGCCCGTGCCGACGGGCTGTTTTGCCCACCGAAGGTTGGCAAACGGGCTGATTTTCGCATCGAAGGTGCCTAGCGCCCGTGCCGACGGGTTGTTTTGCCCATCGAACTTGTGTCGACGGCTGTTTGTCCCACCGAAGGTGCCTAGCACCCGTACCGACGGGCTGTTTTGTGCAGACAGGCTATTTTTCTCACCGAAGGTACCTTTCGCCCCTACCGACAGGCTGTTTTGCCCACCCAAAGTGGGCCGACGAGGTGTTTTCTCCACAGAAGGAGCCTAGCGCCTGTGCCGACTGGCTGTTTTGCCCACTGAAGGTGTGCCGACGGGTTGTTTTTCCAACTGAAGGTGCCTAGCGCCCGTGCTGACGGCCTGTTTTCCCCACTGACGATCTGCCGACAGGCTGTTTTGCCCACCAAAGGTGCCTAGCGCCCGTGCTGACGGGCTGTTTTGCCCACCGAAGGTGTGCCGACCAGCTGCCTTTCCCACGGAAGGTGCCTCGCACCCGTGCAGACGGGCTGTTTTGCCCACCGAACTTGTCGCGACGGGTTGTTTTGCCCATCAAAGGTCTGATGACGGGCTATTTTTCCCATCAAAGGTGCCTAGCACCCGTACCGACGGGCTGTTTTGCCCACCGAAGTTGCCTAGAGCCCGTGCCGACAAGCTTTTTTGCCCACCGATGGTCTGCCGACCAGCTCTTTTTCCCATCGAATGTGCCTAGCACCCGTGCCGACGGGCTGTTTTTCCTACCGAAGGTGCCTAGTGCCCGTGGCGAGGGGCTATTTTTCCCACCAAACTTGGGCTGACGGGCTGTTTTTCCCACCAAGGTGCCTAGCGCCCGTGCTGACGGGCTGTTTAGCCCACCGAAGGTCTACCGACTAGTTGTTTTTCCCACCGAAGGTGCGTAACGCCCGTGCCAACCAGTTGTTTTGCCCGGTAAACTTGGGCCGAACGGCTGTTTTTCCCACCGAAGGTGCCCTGAGCCCGTGCAGATGGGCTGTTTTGCCCACCAAAGGACTACCGACGGGCTGCTTTTCCCATCGAAGGTGCTTAGGACCCCTGTCGACAGGTTGTTTTTCACACCTAAGATGCCTAGCGGCCGTGCCAACGGGCAGTTTTGCCCACTTAACTTGTGCTAACGGGATGCTTTTCCCACCGAAGGTGCCTAGAGCCCATGGCGACGGGCTGTTTTGCCCACCGAAGGTCTACCAATGTGCTGTTTTTCCCACAAAAGGTGCCTACTGCCCGTACCGACGAGTTTTTTTGCCCACTGAAGGTCTGCCAATTGCTGTTTTTCTAACCGAAGGTGCCTAGCGCCCGTGCCGACGGCCTGATTTGCCTACCGAAGGTCTATCGACCAGCTGGTTTTCCCACCGAAGGTGCCTAGCTCCTGTGCCGAAGAACTGTTTTGTCCACCGAACGTATGCCGAAGGGCTGTTTTTTCCAACGAAGGTGCCTAGTGCCCGTGCCGACGGGTTGTTTTGCCAACCGACGGGCTGTTTTCCCATCGAAGGTGTCTAGCACCTGTGCCGAAGGGTAGTTTTTCACGCCGAAGATGACAGGCTGTTTTGCCCACCTAAGGTGCCTACCGCCCATGCCAACGAGGTGTTTTGCCCACCAAATTTGTGCCGACGGGCTATTTTACCCACCAAACTTGTACCGACGGGCTGTTTTTCCCACCAAAGGTGCCTAGTGCTTGTGCCGACGGGCTCTTTTGCCCACCGAAGGTCTACCGACGTGCTATTTTTCCCACCAAACTTACACCGACGGGCTGTTTTTCCTACCAAGGTGCCTAGCACCCGTGTCGACGAGCTATTTTTCCCACTGAATGTGTGTAGCGCCCGTGTCGACGAGCTGTTTTGCCCACCGAAGGTGTGCCGACGGGCTATTTTTCCCACCAAAGGTGCCTAGCGCCTGGGTCGACGGGCTGTTTTGCCCACCGAACTTGTGCTGACGAGCTATTTTGCCCACCGAAGGTCTACGGACCAAATGTTTTGCCCACCGAAGGCGCCAGTGTCGACGGGCTATTTTTCCAATCGAAGGTGTGCCGACGGGCTATTTTTTCCACCGAAGGTGCCAAGCGGCCGAGTCGACGGGCGGTTTTGCCCACCAAAGGTCTATCGACGAGCTGTTTTTCCCACCGAAGGTGCCCAACACCCATGCTGATGTGCTGTTTTTCCCGTCGAAGGTGCCAAGAGCCCATGCCGACGGGCAGTTTTGCCCACCGAAGGCTTGCCGAAGTCCTATTTTTCGCACCGAAGGTGCCCTACGCCCATGACGACGGGATGTTTTGCCCACCAAAGGTGGGCAGACGGGCTGTTTTTCCCACAGAAGGTGCCTAACGGTCGTGCCAACAGGCTGTTTTGCCTGCCTAACTTGTGTCGACGGGATATTTTTCCCACTGAAGGTGCGTAGCGCTTGTGCCGACATGCTGTTTTGCTCACCGAAGGCCTACTTACGCGCTGTTTTTCCCACCGAAGGTGCCTAGTACCCGTTCCGACGGGCTGTTTTTCACACTGAAGGTGCCTAGCGCCCTTACCGACGGGCTGTTTTGCCCACCGAAGGTGCCTACCCCCCGTGGTGAGGGGGTGTTTTGTCTACTGAACTTGTGCCGACGGGCTGTTTTTCCCACCAAAGGTGCCTAGCGCCTCTGTCGACGGGCTGTTTTTGTTGGATCGCGTATGGCTCGAGTATTCACAATACGCTGCGGAAGAAACCATAACACAACACGATGTATAACCGAAAACAAATAGGATGCACAAAAATACCTTTTTGACACGGATTGGTGGTTGTTTTTTGGATTCGTAGACACTGCTACACGCGAATGTCCTCTACCGGTATCCACACGAGTGTGCACGATCTGGGCTGCGGCTAT
>JAOQMS010046650.1:0-32827 GCA_027563885.1 Erythroxylum longipes | reverse complement strand
AGATATATTAAAGTTTTTGTATTCACGAAAAGAATACACAATTCAACCCCCCTTCTTGTGTATCTTGTATATTGTACATGAATTCTATATTAACGTGTGATTTACTTCAGGTACAACTCACTTAGTGCATCTCAGATTACTACATGGGAGAAGGTAGCCCAAGCCTTGCTTGCCAAGTACTTCCCATTAACACAGACTACGCAGATCATCAAGGAAATTACAAACTTTCAGCAATATGATAGGGAGTCATTGTATGAAGCTTGTGAGAGTTTCAAAGAGTTACAAAGAAGATACCTACACTATAACCTTCCAAAGGAGTTCTTACTATAGACATTCTATAATGGTGTGAATCAGACTACAAGAGGGACAAAGGATAATAGATGCAGCTGCTGAAGGGTCGTTGATAAGGAAAACCATTAAGGCAGCTCATGATCTTTTGGAGGAGTTAGAAAGTAATAGTTACATGTGGTGGAACGAAAGGAGTAGGTAAGGCACAAAGGAATAAAAAGGCATGATTCCAATTGATTCTGTCACAGTCTTGCAAGCACAGATTACCACCCTCATTAAGCAGTTGAACAATATGCAAGGAGTTTCTTCATCCATAGCCAAATCCATGCAGGTCCACTGTGAGTTATGTGGGCAAGACAACCATTGCATAGCAAAATGCTTCTTGTTGGGAGCTAGTAGCACATAACAGGTAACTTACTTGGGCCAACCACATTGAGGTAATAATCTATACTCTTAACACTTATAATCCGAGGTGGAAAAATCATCCAAATTTTTCTTAGCTTACTAACAATGCAGGTGCTAAGTAAAACCACAAGGACTGCCCGAATTTCAGCGAGACCATCTTGGGCCTTTGGAGAGCAAAATGGACAAATTAATGGACATATTACCATAAGGATTGCCCAAATTTTAGCAAGACCATCTTGGGTCTTTGGAGAGAAAAATGAACAAGTTAATGGACCTATTGGGGTTCAAATTCTCAAGTCAAGAGGAAAGTCCAAGAAGGTAGGAAGAGAATCAGAAACGGATGTTTGAAAGCCAGGACACCAAATTTGACAAAATATTAAAGAACTATGCTTACTCCATCCACAACCTGGAGGTTTAGGTAGGTCAACTTGCTACTACTTTGTCTTCTAAAAATGTAGGTAGCCTACTAAGCAACACTGAAGCCAACCCAAAAGAACAACTCAAGGCAATCACACTTCGAAGTGGCAAGTAACTGGAGGAGCCAAGAGTGCAAAAGGAGAGTTAAATAAAAGAGAAAGACAAGGAGATAAAAGAAGAGAAAGTAAAAGAGAGGCCATATGTACCACCACCACCCTACAGACCTAAACTTCTGTATCCACAAAGGGTGAGACAACATTAGGTAGACAATCAGTTTTCCAAGTTTCTGGAGAAACTGAAAAAGCTTCAAATTAACTTATCATTAGTGGAAGCCTTGGAGCGGACTATGTGAAGTTTCTTAAGTACATGGTTATACATAAATGCACTTGGAAGGACAATCAGATGGAAACCTTGATGGAGAATTGTAGTTTGATCATATCAAGGACAATTTCTTTAAAACCACAAGATCCAGGAAGTTTTACTATTCCATGTATTGTTGGTGACTTTGAATTTTCTAAATGTTTATATGATTTAGGTGCAAGTATTAACTTGATGCTTTTGTCTATTTTCAGGAAATTAGGATTAGAAAAGGTCAGGACAACGTCCACGCTCATTCAGCTTGCGCATCAATCCATCAAGAGGCTGTTTGAAGTTGTAGAAGATGTGTTGGTAAAAGTGGATAAATTTATCATTCCTGTTGATTTTGTTGTGTTAGATTTTGAAGCCAATAGCAATTGCATCCATTGATTTTACGTAGGCCCTTTATGACTACTAGTAGGGCATTAGTTGATGTGTATGAAGGAAAAGTTGTTTTGAGAATTGGTGATGAGCAAGTTGAATTTAACATGTTTAAATCTTTGAAGAAACCAATGGATGGTACTGCATGTTTGAAAATTCATGTTATGGATAAGTGTGTTAAGGAGGTTGAAGAGGAACTTGATGGAGTTATTAAAGTGCGCGGGAATGAGAGTGTGTGAGAAGAGAAATTATGTGAGGAAGTTGAGCTAGAGAAGTTGGAGAGAATAGATACATCCACACTACCTTCCATCGTTAAGGCCCCCCACTTTAGAGCTTAAACTCTTACTTTACCACTTGAGATACACCTTTTTAGGTAAGAACCAAAACCCATCATTATCTCTAACCAATTGGATTATGAGTAAGAAGAGAAAGTGGTGGAGACCATTAAGAAGAGGATAAGAGTCATGGGGTGGCAAATTTCTAATATTAGGGGGATTAGCCCCAATGTGGTGATACATAGGATTAACCTAGAAGAAGGATGTAAAACTATGAGGGAGCGATAGAGAAGGTTAAATCCAAACATGCAAAAGGTTGTGAAGAAGGAGGTAATGAAGTTTTTGGATGCGGGGATCATTTACCTCATTTTAGATAGTGAGAGGGTGAGTCCGGTATAGTGTGTGTCTAAGAAGGGAGGCATGATAATGAAAGAGAATGAAAAAGGTGAAAAGATTTCTACTAGGACCATCACAGGTTGGAGAGTGTGTATTGATTATCGGAAGCTCAATTTGTCTACCAAAAAAGACCATTTCCTTTTACCTTTTATGGACTAAATGATTGAGATGGTGGCTAGCCATTCTTTTTACTATTTTCTTGATGGATATTCAGGGTACAATCAAGTGTTTATATACCTGGAAGACCAAGAGAAGACCACTTTCAATTGTCCTTATAGGACTTTCATCTATCGAAGGATGCCTTTTGGTTTATGCAATACCCTGCCACATTTCAAAGGTGCACAATGGCCATATTTGCAGATATGAATGAGAACTTCATGGAGGTATTTATGGATGACTTCTCTGTCTTTGGAGATTATTTTGATCATTGCTTGTTTAATTTATATAGAGCACTTCAAAGATGTGAGGAGTCTCATCTAGTCTTGAACTGAGAGAAGTGTCATTTCATGGTCCAACAGGGAATTATATTGGGTCATAAGGTCTCAAACAGAGGGATTGAGGTAGATTGAGTTAAGACTAAAGTGATTAAAAAGCTACCACCTTCTATCAACATCAAGGGCATCTGAGCTTTTCTTGGTCATGCAGGGTTCTACAGATGGTTCATTAAGGATTTTTCTTTTATCACTAGGTCCTTAACTCATTTGTTAGTTAAAGATGTGCATTTTATGTTTGATGATGCTTGTTTAGATGCTTTTAACAGGTTGAAGAAGGCACTTACAACAACACCCATTCTGACGTCGCCAGATTGGTCTCTTCTATTCAAGATTATGTGTGATGAAAGTGATCATGCCATTGGCTGTGTCCTTGGCCAGTGTAAGGAAAAGAGAATGCACGCCATCTACTATGTAAGCAAGACCTTAACGGGAGCACAACTGAATTACACAACTACAGAAAAGGATTTGCTTGTTGTGGTATTTGCATGTGAGAAATTTCGTTCTTATCTTTTAGGCTCACATGTTCTTATTTTTACAGACCATGTGGCGTTACGTTATCTCTTTGCCAAAAAGGATGCCAAGGTTAGGCTTATTTGGTGGGTGCTTTTACTCCAAGAATTGAACATTGAGATTAAAGACAAGAAAGGAGCAAAAAATGTTGTAGCAGACCACCTATCATGACTTAAAGGGGTGCACCATAAAGAAGAAGAGGAAATTAAGGAGAGCTTTCTTGATGAGGCTTTAATGATGGTAGACAATCCTTTTCATCCTTGGTTTATAGATATTGCAAACTACCTCTATCCTTCCTTCTGATCTTTTATATCAACAAAGGAAGCATTTCTTATTCCAGTGTTTTCGCTATATTTGGGATGAAACTGTGTTATATAAAATTTGCGCAAACAATGTGATTCGCAGGTGTGTTCCTGAAGATGAAAACCTTGACATTTTAACTTAATGTTATAGTACATTGTATGCAGGGCACTATGGAGCGAGCAAGACGGGGGCTCATATCTTAGAATGTGGGTTTTATTGGACAAGTTTGTTCAAGGATGCCCAAAACTTTGTGCTATAGTGTGATAGATGCCGGAGAGTGGGCAAATATCAAAGCGGGATGAGATGCCACTTTTGAACATCATGGAAGTGGAAATATTTGATGTGTGCAGTTTGGATTTTATGGGACCATTCCCATCCTTCTTAAGTAACACATTCATACTAGTTAGAGTTGATTATGTTTTGAAGTGGGTTAAAGTCGTAGCTACTCCAACCAATGATGGCAAGCTGGTGCAAAGATTTATTAAGAAGGTTTTCACTAGATTGGGAGTGCCTACACCGATAATAAGTGATGGAGGGAGTCATTTTTGCAACAAACCCCTTTTAGATCTATTAAAAAGATATAATGTTCATCATCAAGTGGCGACCACTTACTACCCCCAAACCAGTGGCCAAGTCGAGGTAGTGAATAGAGAGTTGAAGAAGATTTTAGAGAAGGTAGTGAGTACTTCAATGAAAGATTGGGCTTTGAAGTTAGATGATACACTTTGGCCGTATAGGATAACCTTCAAGACACCCATAGTCATTACTCCATATAGACTTGTGTATGGCAAGGCTTGCCATTTACCTTTGGCATTGGAGCATAGAGCCTATTGGGCAATTTGGAAGTTAAATATGGATTGGAAGCTTACAGGTGAGAAGAGATTATTACAACTTGATGAATTGGAAGAGTTGAGATTTGAAGCTTATGAAAATGCTAAGTTATACAAAGAAAGAGCAAAAAAGTGGCTTGAAGCTCACATTAAAAAGAAGGAGTTTAAAAGTGAGGACTTAGTGCTTTTATTCAATTCATGAATTTGGTTATTTCTAAGAAAGCTCAAGTTAAGATGGAGTGGACCCTTTAAGATCTTTCAAGTGTTTCCCCATAGAGCTTTGTAGTTGGAAAATGACAAGGGTGAAGCATTCAAGGTCAATGGGCATGGATGCAAGCCATACTATGGAGGGACATACTCATAAGAAAGGGAAGTAATCTCTTTCCTTTCTTCCACTCTTTTATGAATGCATGTGGAATGGTTAATCTAATGACCTTAACTTAGAATGTTTACCTTTCTTTTGGTTGCCTTTGTTTACTTCTTTGTTTGAGTTGTTTGGTTTTGATTATGTTTGGTTTGAGCTTGCTATGATTTCTAAGTGTTTACTTAGGTTTTGTTTGAGTTTTAACTTGTTTTCTCTTTAAATTTCTTATTGGTTGGGTGATTTTAATATGTTTACAAGTTGTTTGAATGTTGGGAATGCATGCTAAGCTTGGAAGAGGCCTAAAAAGTTGGAAAATCAAGATCGGGTGTCTGTACAGTGCCCACGATTATGGGAATGGGTATGTTTTCCACAAACGTGGGAAGGCTCTTCAGAAACTTTCTGGAGCCTTAACCCACGATAGTGGGAAGCATAGGGATTCCCACAATAGTGGGATCCCTAGCCGAAGGATTTTAAAAATCCCTCCTTTTTTAAAAATCCCCATCTTCTTACATTCTCTCACTCTTTCCCCCAAATCTTGGTGTTTTCTCCACTTTTTCCATCATTATTCACTCCCTTAACAATTATTTCACATTACCCACTCAAGAAACCAAGGATTTGGTAAGTTTTTCTCTCTTTCTCTCTAAAAAATGTGCTAATCTCTCTCTTGGCTCTTTTTGCAGGTTTTTCTCCTTAAATGGCTCCAAAGAAACTTATAACCCATAAACCAACTGACCAACTGTACCTCCAAGTCTCTGGAGAAGGTAAATGTGATATAACAACCACTTTTCGCGCCACATTCCCTATTTTTTTGGAAGAAGAAGGTATGAGATTCTGAGACTTTAAGGATAAAGAGTTATTGCCTCCTAGGTACTTTGATTTTAACCTGTTAGAAACTCTAAGATTAAGGCATAAATTGATTGCAAATATTGGTTGGGGTCATTTAATTCATTGTGATGTATTGATATACCCCATGATGAGTATAGAATTTTTTACCACTGTGCGCTACAATACTAAAATGGACACATTCTGGTTTAGGATAGGTGGCCTTGCATATAAGCTAGATTATATTATCATTCGTGCGCTCTTTAAATTGTCTAACACCAAAGTTTTGGACGACCATGATGATTTTTATGTGGATGATTATTGGAAGATCCTTACAGGTCATCTAAAACTTTGATTCGTAGCACCGAGCACTTACTTCTTTACAAGTTTATGTGCCTAATTTTTTTTAACAAAATTGAAAGCAACAATTATTCGACTAAGGAACTTTTCTTTCTTTGGTGCATGGATTGTAAAATTAAAGTGAATACCCTTTATCGCATTTTTCGATCTATTATGGGTTGCATTACTAATCAAAGCTCACATTTTGGCATGACTTACATTGTTACTGCTTTGGCTTTGCATTACAATCTTGATGTGGATATTGTGCACACAACTATACTTGATATATTTGATGTATGTTATTTGAGATGCTCTGAAATTTTGGAGCCCCATTTTATGGAGCTCCGAAATCCTTAGACGTGCATTACTGTTAAGAACAAGAAGGGCAAGGATCAACCACTTCTCAACCATCCTCCTCTTAGGTTCCCCTAAAGCCCCAAAAAGTAGTAGTTGAAGACGACCTAACCGTAGCAATAGATGTCGACAAGTTCCAGCGAATCCTCAACTAAATGGACAAAAACCATCAACAAATGACACTATAAATTAATGAGCTCGATACCCAGATGAATAAGGAGCAGTGGTACATCAAAAAGAAATTCCTCAAGTTCATCTAGATGAAGAACATTAAAGTTCCTTCCCCTACGCCTTCACCTCCACAATCTCCATAAGCTTTCTTACCTTTTACATTTTACGTTGTTTTATTTACCTTGTTAGTTGTTTTACTTGTTTGTTTGTTTGATGTTGTGTTTTTTATTTTAGTTTCATTTTCTGGTTACCTTGTCACATTGAGAAAAATGTGTTGTCCAAGTGTAGGGAGGTGACATTTTCTTTTTCAATTGCATTGCTTTAGTTTGTTTTAGTCACTGTTTGCATTTTGTTAATTAGGATGCATGTTTTAGGCATATTAGGTTGTTATTTTGTATTATCAATGGAACCACACTTGAATCATTTTGATTTGTTTTGCCATGTGATTCTATCATGCTATTTGGAATGAGATTGAATGCATGCTTGAACTCAGATTAGACTACTTGAGTAGAGAGTGAACCATGTTGAGTGATGAAAAGTAGTTGGTTTCATAAGCTTACTCAGAATTTGACACTTTAGTAATGAGGTAGTGTAGAGATGCATAATGAATTTTCATTTGAGCCAATGTGAGGATTGAGCCTATATGACTCCATTTATAGTCATTTTATTTCTTTGTTTGTGTGATGCTTCCTTAGGTTATTACCTTCTGAACTTGTTTTAAATCGGTATGAGTCGACTAGATGCATGCTTAATAGAGATGATTCAGGCCCTTTATGTGTTAACCTTGAGCTTAAATGACTTACCTTTTATTATCCCTTTCTACCTCGATTGAGCCTTAACCACTCTTTTTTTCTTGAAAACACCCCACATTTTAAAACCCAGAACCCCATTAGCCTACTCATTCACAAGCTTAGTAGAGTATTAAGTGATGCATTAATTTGGGATTTTTACCACATTTTTTCTTTTTCCGAGATGTGTTGAGTGATAATTCTATTTTTGGATCACATTGCATTTAGTTGCTATTTTGTTCATTGTTTCTTCAATTTTATGAAAAAATAAAAAAAGAAAAAAAGAAAAGAAAAGAAAAGAAAAAAGGAAGAACATTTTAGTAGCATCAATAAGTGCGGAGTAGTAGCATATTTACATTTATGTATCTTAGAAATATGTTTTATTATCCCTTTGTTCACTTTTTACTTTATGAATGCTTGTGTTAAACCCTTTACCTTGTTTGAGCCACCTTTACCCTTACCACATTATAACTCGAAGCAAGTCCTTTTGATCTATTTATGTATGTAATCATTGTAGAGGAGAATTGGTGTATTAGCAAGGCTGTGGTAGTGTAGTTTCCTATAGGGAGCTTGAGCAAAACACTAACCATCAAACACTTGAGAAAAATAAGTGAAATCATGAGGAAGATTCATTTTTCGTTTATACTTATCTTTGAGTGATGGTGCCATAAGTTGAGTTTGCTTATGTACACTAATGAAAAGTAGTCATAATATGTGTAGCAGCTTGATATTTGAGTTATTCAAACTTTGAGCGATTGCATTTTTTGATCTTTGTGAAAATGAAGTGATGGAATTGAGTAGTTGTGTTTGATTTTGCTCAAGGACAAACAAAGATTTAAGTGTGGGGAAGTTGATAGTTGTGCATTAGTGTGTGTTTTCTAAGTATTTGGCATGTGTTTCTTGCATAATAGGTTATTATTGTTGTTTTTTAGGACTTATTTTGTGTTTTTTTTGTTTAGTTTGATCTTCATGGTTGTTCTTTTATGTTTGATGTTGATTTAGGGTAAGAATTGATCATTTTGATGTTGGAATGGAGGGTGGCCACCGTTGTGATTGAGCTAGGGACCAAGAGAGGAGAAGAGAAGTGGAGGAATTGTAAAAAAAAAATCCACGATCGTGGGATTTATGCTCATTCTCATGATCATGGGATCCCTAACCTAAAGAGACATGCGGGTTTCATTTATTCTTAGGTTCTTGTGACTATATAAGGGCAAAAATCCTTTGGATCGAAGGGTGTCATGAGAACTTGCCTTATTGAGCTAAAAAATAGATTTAAAGTCTAGAAAGAGGTAGAGAATTAAGATTTCCATTCCAAATTAGGCAAAGGGCACTCCAACTCCAGATTTTCTAGATTTAGGTAAAGAAAAGGAGGAGCTTGCTTCATCTAGTTCTTACTTCGTTTTTTCTCTTCTAGCATCTTTATTATGGATTTTCTAGTTGTTAGGGATGTTAATGAAATTATGAGTGGCTAAGTTATTTGTAGAGATTACTTTTGAACTACTTATTGAAATCCTACTTTGTTGATTTGAATGAATGATACTTTTGATGAATGATGAACTTATAACTTGTAATAAATTAAGAAATTGAGTTAGGTAAATTGTGTAGGGCTATACAATGAGAATTGGCACTCTATAAACCTACATTCATCAAGTTAATTGATTAGTTAGAGAGAGATCTTGGTTAATTAGTTTATTATCCATCTGATAACTTCATAACTAGTTGAATTGATAGACTGATTCTGTAGATTGAGAGATTACTTAATTATTTCCATTTAATTTGGCTAGGGACAATTCATTACACCATAAGAGAGGGTAGCTAATACATAAGAACATCTTAGGTGAGGCACAATTTAATTAACAAGGTAGGAGGGAGATAAGATAGGGAAAAAGTGATATCTAATTGTTAAATCTTGAATTCCAAGCTTCTGCACTTTTGCTTTATCATTTGTTCATTGTTAGTTGTTTGATTTAGTTTACTTTTTCAATTTATATTTATTCAAATGGGTTCTCAAATGAAGCAGTCTGAATTAAGAAGTTTCTAAACACAATCTCTGAGGGATCAATATCTATTCTTTACTATAAGTTACACCCTCTATACTTGCAGTTTTGAGCGTAAAACTAGTGAATTGGTTTTGTAATCAACAAGATACTCGAGAAACAATTCACGTTACAAGTTCCTTGTAGAAATTGACAAGTTGAAGAAGACCGACTAGTTTTGAGCAACATGCGTTAATGGGAGATGATACCAAAGTCAAAGTTGAATTTTTTAGGATAATTAGACTACAGTTGAATGGAGGACATCTTTTGGTGTTACATGATTTTTACCCTCTATTAGGAGGAATTTGTTTTCTGTATCCTTTTTGGATAGACTAGGTTATAGTCTTCTTTTTGGAACTAGAAAATTGACTTTGTATCGTGACTCTCTTTCGGTGGGAAATGGAATTTTATATGAAAATTTATACAAAATTGAGTTGAATGATGTTGTTACTGTTTCTTCTTCCTCTTCTCTTAATACTATTGTTGGAAGCAAAGGTTAGAAAAAGCAAAACAGACAGGTGCTCAGAATTGTTAGAGTTGATTTATACTTATATATGTGGACCATTTATTCCACCTACTATAGGTGGTTATAAATATTTCACACTTTTATTTTTACTGTCATGTGGAGCTCATTCATGAAAAATTTGAATCTTTGGAGGCATTTAATATCTTCAAGACAAATGTTGAGCTTTAAAAGGGGAAGAAAATCAAGGTAGTTAATTCTGAAAAAGGTGGACAATATTATGGGTGTTATGATGAGAGTGGAAGGAATCCAAGTCCTTTTGCTAGATTCTTGCAAACATGTGGTATTAAAGCAAAATATACAATATCAGGAACACCTCAGCAGAATGGAATCGCTAAAAGAAGAAACCACACACTTCTTGATATATTACGGTGTATGTTGATTCATTCTAGTTTGCTTGAATTTTTGTAGGGTGAGGCGTTAAAGATAGTACCTAGCAAGTTAGTCCTAAAGACTCCATATAAGTTATAGTCAAGTAAGAAACAAAGCTTGCACCATTTTCATGTTTGGAGATGCAAAGTAGAAGTGCGGCCCTATAATCCACAATCTAAGAAGCTTTATATGAAAACTATTAGTGGCTACTTTGTAGGCTACACTATCAAATCAAGGGGTTCTAGACTCTATTGCCCATCTAACACGACCAAAATTATAGAATCAGATAGAGTTGTCTATTTTGAAGATGAATTTAGTTCAAATTAAGGGCAAGAGAAATTGTATTCAGGGAAGAACACATTCTAATCCCTATACTCGTCGCTTCCACTCATACTGATGACCTTGTGATTGAATAGATTCCAATAAAATCTCATGATGAACCTTAAAATCAAGCATATGATGAAGTCATTGATAGTGGGGATGATGAACTTATTGTCAAGAGATAACAAAGAACAGGTAGATCTACCATTCCAAATGACTATCTATTTGCAGGAACATGAGTTCGATGTAGGGGATAATAGTGAACCACTCAGTTTTTAAGAAGCTATGAATAGTCCTCAATCTTTGTTATGGATAAATGTAATGAAAGATGAGTTGAGTTCCATGTCACAAACTAGAGTTTGTGAGTTTATTGAACTACCTAAAGGTTGCAAACCACTGGGTGCAAGTGGGTTTACAAAATCAAACATGACTCAAGTGAACAAGTAGAAAGGTATAAGGCCAAACTTGTAGCTAAAGGCTATAGCCAAAGAGAAGGGATTGATTTTAAAGAAACCTTCTCACCAATTTCTACCAAAGATTCACTGCAAATCATTATGGCTATAGTTGGTCATTTTGACTTGGAACTCAATGAAATTGATGTGAGGTCTGCCTTCTTAACTAGAGATTTGTATGAAGATGTTTACATAACCCAACTAGTTGGTTTCAAAATAACTGGTAAAGAACTTATGGTTTACAAGCTTAAGAAGTCTATCTATGGGTTAAAACAAGCCTCAAGCCAATGGTATCTCTAGTTTGATATGGTTGTCACTGCAAATGGATTTAAAGAGAATGTAGTTGATTAATGTATATATATGAAGTTTAGTGAGAGCAATTTAATTTTTCTAGTACTATAGGTTAATGACATTCTACTTGCTTCTAATGATACTGATCTATTATTTGAGACAAAACAACTATTATTTAGTCATTTTAATATGAAAGATTTTGGTGAGGCCTCTTATGTACTTAGAATTTAGATTCTCTGAGATAGAGCTAATGGGATTCTTTGATTGTCTTAAAAGACTTACATTGATCAAATCTTGAATAGATTCAATATGCATTCTTGTTCTCCTAAAAAGGCACCAATAGTGAAGGGTGACAAGTTCTCAAAGGCCTAATATACACAAAATGATAAAGAGAGAGATGAAATGAAAGTCATTCTTTATGCATCACTTGTAGGCAGTCTGATGTATGCTTAAGTATGCACACGTCTTGATATTGCTTTTGTTGTAGGCATATTGGGAAGATACTTATCTGGGTCTTAGCCATTGGAAAGCGGCTAAGAAAGTCATAAGGTATCTTCAGGGTAGCAAAGATCATATGTTGACTTATCGACGAACTGACACTCTTGATATAGTTAGGTTTAGTGATGCTGATTATACAGGATGTGCAGATGATAAAAAGTCCACTTTAGGCTACATCTTTACGATGGCTAAAGGAGCTATATCATGGAAAAGTGTTAAACAAACACTCACAGCATCCTCTACCTAGGAGGCAGAGTATATGGCGTGCTATGATGCAGCTTGTCAAGCAATACAGTTGCAGAATTTTATTTCAACATTGGGTATCATACACTCTATTTCGAGTCCACTGAAATTGTATTGCAATAACTCCGTAGTTGTAGCTTTCTCTAAGAATACTAGAAGTACTTCTTACTCAAAGCATATTATTATAAAGTACTATTTTGTTAAGGAGAAAATTATTGAATCTCTCACTACTGTTAAGTATACTTCTACAACTAGCATGTTAGCAAATCCACTTACAAAAGGCTTACTATACGTGTGTTTATAGAACACATCTCTAGCATGGGATTCTTAGGAGCCTACCTTGATAAGATTAGTGGGAGTTTGCTATTTTGTATTGAACATATTAGTACTTTGTATAGATTGCTTATGACTTTTATATATGAAACATGCACAATGATGTTTGCAGCCACTTATTGTTAATGATAACATATATATATTGATGCATATATGTAGTTTGACAAAATAACAGGTACAAAAGGAGACAAATGCAAAGTCTCAGTTGTCGTACTGCATGCATGTTGTTTTAATGGTTATTATGGTATTTGAACATCTCCAGGGCCAAATCATATATAGTATATACATCCTATATATATAATATTGCATATGATTTATTTGACTACTTTTAGATAATGGAGATTGGTATGGTGGTTTGATTATATTGTCCAAGTAGGAGAACGTTAGAAATATATGGACTAGTATAATTGCAACATTATTCCATATGCATGACCATTAATTGAATTTCCTAATGTATGTTTAATAACTATAATGGGATGGTTAATAATTTATTAATTGCATTTGAAGCACATGGTAGTACCCTAATAACCATATGTTGTCCCATTAAACTATAGTTGATAACATCCTTGAAATGACATAATTATCCTTTTTCTACTCCTTAGGGTAGAACATGTTACAAGATATAACATATGGTGAGATTATATGCATATAGTGTGTGGGTATGAAAATCGAATATTTGGTCTTCTACTATTAGCTTCCCTCTTGCGCAAAGTGTAATTGATTTTGATAGGTTATGGTGTTCAAGATGAAAAGAATGCACTAAGACTCTAGGCCAAGCATTAGAGGTATTTTAATCTTATTATGTTGTTAATGCTCTAAATAGAATGCAGATCTTGGTTTTGTGATTGTTGATGAATGCATCTATAAATAACAATATATATATGTATTCCATCAGAATCGTCCTCATTTACGATTTATTTGTATGATATTACATTAGGGAAATTATTGACAAATGGATAGTTTAAACTTGAAATAGAGCAAGCTTTGAGTGAGGCATTGATTCCTATTCATAGCAAGCAGTTTGAAAAAATGACTTTTTTACATCAATCAATTATGGAGGCTAACATTTTACGTCTTGCTTGGAAATTACTTAAGTATGGACAGACAAGATAGGCCGAGGCTATCCCATCACCATCAGAATCTTTGGACCACCAGCACTCATTGTTTCTTAGAAGTCACTTAAGAACTACTTTTTCGCATGTGAACAAGCATAACTCTGAACGTATTGTAATGTATAGGAAAGAAAGAGTTCTGTGTACTTTTATTACTTTGTTATGTATAAAATAATACAATGATTGATTTTATATTACAAACTTTTTAGAGCTTTATTTAAGAAAAAGAATCATAACAACCATAACAAACTTTCCTTTTGTTATAACAAATTATGCTAACATTACAAACTCTCTCCAACACCACCCTCAAGTTGGAGGGTGGGAAGAAGAAGACATCCCCAACTTGCTGAGGAGGTGATGATGCTACTTGTTGAGAAGGGGCTTGGTAAATAGATCAACTAACTAGTTTTGTGTGTTTAAATAAGGAAATAAGCCCTTCTTACAATTTTTCTTAGACAAAATGACAGTCTAACCTGATGTGTTTAGTCGTTTCATGGAAAACTGGGTTCTTAGAAATATAGATGGTAGCTTGACTATCACATTTCATTTAGATAGGAAGTAAATCAGACACAGTAAGTTCATGAAGTAACTTAGTTAACCAAGCTAATTCTGCAGTAACTTAATACATGGATAGGTATTCGGCCTCAGCTAAAGATAAAGCTGCTGTAACTTATTTCTTGGATTTCTAGGATATTGGATTGCCACCCAAGGAAATATAATAATCAGTTAATAAGCTTCCATTATATAGACAAGCCACCTAAATAGAGTCACAAAATGCTTGAAAAGAAAATGAAAGATTTTTGTTGAAGAGAAGGCCTTGGGCGGGATTTCTCTTGATGTATTTAAGGACATGTAAGTTGGCATCATAATGAGAGACATGAGGATCATCCATAAATTGACTCAATTATTATACTGTAAAGGAGAGATCAGGTCTGGTATGGGTGAGATAGTTGAGCTTGCCAACTAATTTCCTGTGGAGGTTAGAATTGGAAAGCACATGACCTATATGTTATTGAAGCTTGATAGTCGGATCAAGAGGATTAATGATAGAAGAATTACCTAAACAACCAAATTGCTTTAATAAATCAAGAGCATATTTAAGTTATGTCATAGTACGCCCATGAGGCTCTTAAATAATCTCAAGACCCAGTAAATAATGCAATGCACTAAGATCTTTGAATTTAAATTGCTGGTCTAAATTGGACTTTAAATGAGTTATTCCCTCAGCATGATTACCAATCATCAAAATCTCATCAACATAGATTGCCACAAAAACTACAAATGATCCCATGTTCTTGTAAAATAGGGAATAATCATTTTTGGATTAAGTATAGCCCAAAATTTTCATAGTGTCAAATAACTTACCATGCCACTGCCGAGAAGCTTGTTTGAGACCATATAAAGATTTTTGTAACCTACAAACGTGATTAGGATGAGAAACAACAAGACCAGTAGGGGGCTTCATATAGATCTCCTTATGTAAATCCCCATAAAAAAAAGCATTTTGTACATCTAACTGATATAACATCCATTGCTTCTTGACAACTGTGGAAATTAAACTCCTTATGGTAGTCATTTTTACAACAGAAGAGAAAGTTTTGGTGTAGTCAATACATGCCTTTTAAGTACAACCTCTAATAACCAATCTAGCTTTGCATCTTTCAATAGAATCATTAGCATGATACTTAACTTTGTAAACCCATTTAGAACTTATTGGTATCTTGCTAGGAGTAAGAGCAACAATATCCCAAGTATGACTGTCGTTAACAGCTTGAAATTCCTTATTCATAGCGTCCTGCCAGGTAGGATGATGGACAACTTCTTTATAACTATATGGTTTATATAAAACATTAATAGCATTAAGTAACTGTTGCAAGATTTTGAAAAGAAACCAATTAATAAGATAAATGGCTATAAAAATACATTCCCCCCAAAATTTAATAGGAACACATGAATGAAGAGAGCTCTAAAGCTTTCTAAAAGGTGTTTATTTTTCCTTTTAATGACACCTTCTATTGAGGGGTATCAACACAAATTGTTTGATGTATAGTACCTTTGGTGGTAAAGAAAGCTATAGCATCTTTGCTCTTTCCTAATTCAAAAGCATTATCAGATCTCAAGATTTTCACCGTAGTATTAAACTGCCATTCCACCATATTCACAAATGAAATTATCAAATAAAAATCATCACCTTTATTGCTCATTAAGTGAGCGCATGTACCCCTACTGTAATCATCCACAATGATAAGAAAATAAAAGAAGCCATCATAAGTAGGATTGGCATACGCACCCCACAAATTAATATGAATTAATTCAAAATTTTTAGAAGTATGAATATGACTTCTGGGAAAAGGAAGTTTATGTTGTCTTACTTTAGGACATACATCACAAGGCAAAGAAGATAGTTTGTTTTCATTACTTTGTAACAGAGACATATACTTGAGCTTATTGAAAGAAAGATTTCCTATCCTATGATGCCATGTTTCTAAAGAAATAGAATTACAAGAATTGAATTTTGCATAAGAAAAACTAGCAGTATCTGTGTGTGTAGAAGAGTCAAAAGATTTGGGAGTTGATGTGGAAGCCTTTAAAAAAATATAATCCACCGAGTGCTTCACCAAGATCCAGTGACCTCATCATATAAAGGGCTTGTATCATGCAATAGATTGTATTAAAATTGAGGAACATACAAAACATTCTCAAGGACAAGGTTAGGTAAAATAGGAAAACTGCCAGATTGAAAAACAGAAACGGTATGTCCATTTAGAAGTGTAAGGAGAAGAGGTGGATGTAATTTTTGTATGTTAGTGAAAGAATTTTGATCATGACACATATGATTATTAGCACCAGTGTCTATAATCCAGGAATGACCAACAGTTGCTAGACATTTGACACAAAGATATGTAGAAATAAAATTTGTGGATTACAGGCTAGGGTTCCTGCAAAGTTAGAAGAAGCCACAATTGGTCCTTTGTTCTGAACTTGTATGTTACTAACGAGAGTCAAGATCTGATTGACCCACTCTGGCGAGAAATTATGAGCTGATAAATGTTGTTGCCCTAGGTTTGGTTGTTAAGATAAAAGAAGATTGTGCAAAAGCATCATCAGAAAAATTGATTCCAACATCGTCTTAAGGAGTTGGAATGTAGGCTACTATTCAATTCCCTTTCTCTTTATTTTGTTGTATATAGCATTGCTCAATTATGTGGCCAGGCTTCTTGCAATACCTACACACCATAGAACCCTTCTTCCAGTCATTCTTGTCAGATTTAGGATATTGGCCAGATGTTCCATGAGATATCCTTATAGACCCAACATGAAAAACAACTGAATCTGATAAAAATGGAGTAACTAGATTAATGCCTTTTCGTCTTTAATCCTACAAAAGTAACCTATAAGCTTCTGAGATAGATGGTAATGGTTTAATCATAGTAATACTTCCTCAAATGTCTTTGTAATTGCTATTAAGTACCATCAAGAATTGAATCAATCTTTGATCCTCAACAAATTTGGTCCTCACATGTGCAGAAGCACAAGTGCACATAGGTAAATGTTTAACGAATCTAACTCATCCTAAATTCTTTTGAGTTTGTATAATAACCAGCAAGGTCACTTGTACTTTGAACAATGCCACTTTGTTCCTTATACAACTGATAAAGAAGCGTTCCATTGGACTGCCCAAATCGATTTTCAAGTTCAAGCCACATATCATTGGCAGTATTACAGTAAAGAACACTATGACCAATGTCTTTAGTTAAAACATTCAGAAGACAAGTAGAAACCATATTGTTGTACTATAACTGGTGTTTCAATAATGGTGAAAAATCATCTGGCTTAGGATAAGAGCCATTTATAAAATTGATCTTATTATTAGTTAACAAAGCCATCATCATAGGTTTTTCCATACACCATAACCAGAGCCGTCAAAAATTTAGAAACTAAAAGCATTCCAAGATGATTAAAGGCATGAAGAAATAAGGGATCATTTTGTTCAATGTGTATTAGAGTATAAACAGAGGAACCAACATGAATAAAAGCCATGAGCAAAAAAAATTTGTTTTGTAAATAAGAATATGATTTAAGAAGATGGAGGAATCATTGTGTATTTCCAGTAAAGTGAACAACAAGAACAAAATATCAAACAAGGATTAGAAACTTGAGGAAGAAGAACAATAAGAAAGAGAAATATGAAATCAACCAAAGTTGTAAAAAAAAGGCCTACAAGAAGCAAGGATATAGCTCTGATACCATATGAACAACATAACTCTGAGTGCATTGTGATGTATAAGAAAGAAAGAGTTTTAGATACTTTTATTACTCTGTCATGTACAAAAGAATACAATGACTAATTTTATATTACAGGCTTCTTGGAGCTTTATTTGAGAAACATAAATCATAACAACCATAAAAAATTTTCCTTCTGTTCTAACAGATTATGCTAACATAACAAACTCTCTCCAATGCGGCACCACTCTAGATCATTCAAGACTTGAATCAACACTCAAATTTTCAATTAAAATTCAATTACTATTTTTTTAACATATCAACCAAAATAACACTTGATTTTAATGTGAAATATTTAATCTTTAGTTAAGCATAGAATGTTTTAATTATTTTTTAAAACTTCCATTACATTCATATATTCAACCTTTATGGTAGACAACATAATTATAGTCTATAAGTTATTTTCCAACTTACTTCAACAACATGTATAATATAAATTAAAATAACTAACTAATCCTTTTTATTTTTTCGAAACTCTAAAAATGCATTTGTACGATCTCCAAAATATCTTTCATAACCTACCAACACTCTTTTCTAAAATTGGACATACATACATATATATACACTAATAATACTAATAATGTGTGAAATATCAAGAAAAGTGTTTATTATAGCTTATATAATGTTGGCAATTGAATTAATTTCAAACTCACCACTTGACAATAATTTCAATTTACTAACTTTAGAAATATCTTTAACAACAATGAGTATTTCATCAACATATAATAGTAAATAAATGAATAACCCATCATAGAATCTTTTATAATGAACGCCACTATCATACTTACTGTAGGACTAGTTATAACCAATCATAGATGAGCTAAAGTGTTATATGGATGATTGTTTTAACTTGTACAAAGACTTCTTTATCATTCATATTGGATCTTCTTTCCCTTTAACAATGAAACGTTAAGATTATACATAGTAGAATAACTATTTTAACACTATTATGTCAAAAAGTAGCAAGACCTAGGGAGTTTAAAATTCATGTTCTGATGATAGAAAAGCATGTATACTACGAATGATTTTTTTCCTTAATGTCTTAAAGGAAATTAACATAAATTGAAGTCAAGAAACAATTTACGAAGACCAAAAATATTCAATTCAAGAAGAATAAGACTAAGGAAGATCAAGGTATAACAAGTCTAGAAATTTATTTCTAATCTTTATTCTACATCCTACTTAGTTATTTTAATGCGTTAGGGATTCTTCATATATATGCATATCATGGTTTGTGCTTAATCAATAAACCTTTCCATCTATTAAGAGGAATTAAGGTTTCTACTTCAAAGAAATCCCTCTTAATCTTTAAAATACTTTTTGAGAAACTTTTGAAAGGCTTTTAGATTAAGTTTTGGTTAAAGAATTATGGTTTCTTCTGTAAAGAACTTGAAAAATAATTAGAAATGTGTTTTTAGAGACATTAGTCAAGCAATATGTAGTTGTAGTTGATCAGTGTCGTGTTTCTAGAGACATTGGTTTACCAACATGTCAAGAAATTTGAAAAAATGTATATAATGAATTTGTATGTGGTAGGTGCTAATTAGGTTATGTTAGTATTGTTAGCGTTATATAAATATAGTGCCCTGGAAAGCAACTGTATTTGCATGTACCTTAATTTTCTTCCAGTTATAATATTGTAATTAAAATATTTATTATTAATAAAACAAAAGAGTTTGGCTTTATTTGTATGAGCATAATATAACTAGTTATAAGGTACCAAGGTTCTTTTGTAAGTAATATACATATACATGAAGATGTATAGGAAACATGTATATTATTAGAATTTAAATTAATTGATTCATAGTCAAATAATCAAGTTGGTCGATTGATTATGGTTTAGATTATAGTGCTACGATTTACCTTCGTGTAAGTAAAGAAGTTTACTTCAAGGGAATGATCAGATCATGATAGTAGTTGACTAGCAGTAATAGCACTATTAAATGAATCTGGAACCATGTATGTTTTTATAGAATAAAGTAGGTCGTTACTTTAATCTTGAAACATACACCTTAGCATTCGTTTATTACAAACCACAATCTTAATGAGTGGTGAACTCATCTGTGTTTCGTTATAATTTTTGATATGATCGGAATAGATTTTTACAGGGTATCGATCTAATGTCCACATGTTGGAATTATTAATTGAAACATGCATCAGGGAACATTCACTCAAATAAAGAATTTATAGTGATATCATCACTTCTAGATGTTTTACAGAGATTGGTGATTAAACTGGAGCTAGTAGTTTGATGGACTAGCTACCCATCAAGTCTTAATATCAAGATTAGATCTTATATGTTAATCAACATATAGAGTGAAACTAGAGATCCAAAAGGAAAAACCAACATAAGGGCAAAACGATAATTTTACCCTTTATTGTGCAGATGGCCATAATATGGTTCATGATAGAGTTTTCAATTGGACATCATTTTCTCATAATTTTAAGTAATTCAAGAGTTCAGTCAATTGTCTTTAGTGGAATGAAATTTGGTTAATAAGTTGGAATTAATTCTTTTGAGAATTAAATTAATTCCGAGCATATTGGAGCTTGAATTACTTAAGTCCAATTAGATTCCCTGCGTGGCTTCTAGGAAGGTTATAAAGGAAACTAAGAAAAATAAACGGAGGTTATCAAAAAGATAATGAGACAGTTTGGAGAGAAATGGACGAATTGGATTCCAGCCAATAAAACAGAACAATTTAATTAAGAGTTAACTAAATTGGGTCTTAAGCCTATAATTAAATATTGGGCTTATACTAATTAATTGTTAATTAGAAGCCTAAAGGAACTTTTAATATTGGGCTGGATTTTGATTTAATTAATTAGATTAATTTTTTAAAAAAAGAGAGGTAAAACTGAATTCTATAAAGTTGTAGGATTCGGTTATGCTCTTTATTGAAGAATGAAATGGCTGGTTTTAAAGAAGAAAATGTCCAACCCTTTTAGCATTCTTTTTATTAAAGAATGAAGCTGTGCATTTTTTATTGTTCTCTCCTCTCTCTCCCGAAGCATTCAGTTATGCTTCTCATCATTGAATGGTTTTAATGGGTGTTTTTTTAAAACACCATACATGAACACATTTTGATGAAAGACAATGTCCAAGTGTTGGCTTTGGAAGGTCTCATTTTCAATTAGCTTTGATAAAATGCTAAATGCATGGTGTGTGAATTTTGGAAAAGATCACTCTCTCCAAAACCGAACATATGTTCAAGTGGTAGGTGGACAACTCATCTTTAAGCATTTGATGCTAAATAAAACGTGGGTGGTCTTTTTCTCTCCTAGAGTTCTCTCTCAAAAGCCATTCGAACATAGAAAAATGAGAAGCTCTCCGCTTGCTCTTTTTTAACCGAATATAGCAAAGAAAGATCTCCATTATTTTTCTTCTCCTTTCCCACAAAAGGATTTTGATAACCAAGTTATCCAAGGAGAATAAGTGGTAGATTGGATTGGTTGAGGACACAGCAGCGAGGAGTCAAAGCTGTAGCAAGCAGTCAGTAATAATCCGATCTTGTTCTTATATTATTTATTTTCTAAATGCCATATCATGTATGGATTAAAAGCATGTTGATTTGGTGTTTATGCTTCCGTTGTATTTTGATTTCGAAAAAAGATTTTGAAATCTACCGTTTAGCCAAACAAATCATGTTTTTGTTTTTGATCCAACAATTAGTATCGGAGCCAGGTTTTATTATGCATGATTCAGTTCCTATATGTGGCATTGTTTTGAAATTAAATTAAATTATGTATGCCGCAAATTTTTTTATAAAATATATGCTATGTATGTTTTGGTTTGCTCTTTTGGTTGTCCATAGAAAATCGATTTTCCTTGTAAGTTTTCTTCGTTTTGTTTGTGACAAGGAGGGTGGCCTATCATCGCCATGTTTACTCCTTGTCTTAATTTTTTTTCTTTTTTATACTGTAAAAAAATTATGTAATTTTTGAAGACAAAGCAGCCATGGATCGAAGAAAAGAAGGTAAATGTTTTCAGTTTTTATTTTGTGTTAATGGCAGTTTTTATTTTGATTAAATTCTGTTAATTTTTATTTTTTTCAAGTGCTGGGATTTTTGTTTTACTATTTACAAATCATTTTTTTTGAAAATGTCATTAACTCGTTTTTACCGAACGGGTCGGGTTGTGCGAGTGAAGGTTTCGAAGGGAAAGATCCAACTCTAAGAAGAATTTTTTGTTGTAATTTTCTTTTAATTTTCTAGGATGGACAACCAAAAGTAGCTATTTAATTCATGAGATGAATGGATGAAAATAATATGCGATATAATGTGAATGTATGCCATTTAGAAAAGTTCCCAACCCGGGGCTTTGCAATGCATTCATTATATGTGAGATATATAATGAAACAATATAGGATGGTTAATAAATTGCATCTAGACAAGATGGTATTAATTAAAAATTAAAGATTGAAAAAGATTGAGTGGGAGAGGGTGCTCACGTGAGAGTTCACGGTCTCCATGCGATGGCCCATTTGGATGTGGTGAAGTGTTACTCCCCACCGGAGGATATGAATCTTAGATCTTGCATGGTTTGGGTCTCCTAAAGGATAAGTCTACTTATTGTTAGCAAATGTGACCTCCCACCGAGGCATGGTTTGCAAGTACCTTTAGTGGATGAATCAAATAGTTGTACACTTAACATGGTTTATCAATAACCTGGCCACCTTAGCTCTGTTGATAAATGCATGGACCAAATTATGACGTTTCTCAAAGAGTTAGGCATAAAGATGCTTGGTAGCTTTTTGAGTGGGAGGGTCCCAGTTTTTCTTTTAATGGATAAGATGGCCCACCGTCACTTAGTCCGTTATAGATAAGAAAAATAATCGTCTTATAAAGATTTATTTTTTAGGCTTTGTGACATCTATCATCATGCATACATGCATCATGATTTTATACAAAGTTCCAATATTTTTTAAATAGTATGCTTATTCTTCAATAATTTATATTTTCAAACATAATTACCACAATATGAATCCACTCACAATGCTCTTGACTAATAATAAATTGGAAAATGAGAGAAATTTAATGAATGGAGACGTAACCTCGACATCATTCTCCAATATGAACGAATTTCATGGGTATTAACGAATAATGAGCCTGCACCTCTGGGTGGCAAATCAACTCTTGAGCAAGTCCAGCTACATGAGCGATGGCAGAATGCTGATAAGACTGCTAAGTGCTATATTCTGGCTTTTTTCAGCGTAATGTTGCAGAAGCAAATTACAGACATGCAAAATGCCGGTGCAATGTTCCATCACTTACATGAGATGTTTGGTGTGAGGACCAGGTCTGTAAGGGTGAAAGCTATCTAAACCTTTCATAATGTCAGACAAAAGCCTGGTGAATTGGTGCAGGATTACAGGCTTAAGGTAATCTCTGCAGTTACTGAGGCCGAGTTACTTGGGTCAGAAATGGATGCGGAAATGCAGATGATCATGATCATCAATAGCTTAAACTCTTCTTTTCAGCAGTTTAAGTTGGACTAT
The DNA here is from genome assembly GCA_027563885.1 of Erythroxylum longipes. Classification (NCBI taxonomy): domain Eukaryota; kingdom Viridiplantae; phylum Streptophyta; class Magnoliopsida; order Malpighiales; family Erythroxylaceae; genus Erythroxylum; species Erythroxylum longipes. Next base: position 9,370 of record JAOQMS010046650.1, on the reverse strand, counting down.
GAGCTCAACACCAAGGATTACACCTTGAGTGAGTTGATGAATACCCTTCAGAACACAGAGGAGATATTAAATGTCAAAGCCAATAAGCCAGAGGCTCATGTGGCATCTTCTTCTAAGCATAAGGGTAAAGGCAAGCAAAAGAAGAAGGGTGCAAAGAAAAGGAAGGCCCAAATAGGGGTCAAGGCCTAATCCATGAAAAAGAAGGCCAAAGAGGACACCAAGGGAAAGTGTTTCTACTGTGGTGAGAAGGGCCACTGGAACAGGAACTGCGCGGTCTACCTTGAGACCCTCAAGAGCAAACAAGGTATGGGTTTCTTAAGTTTGTTAGGATCTAAAAAAGTTGCAGATTTATCTGATTATTGGATATTAGATTCAGGAGCCACTAACCATGTTTGCAATTCTATGCAGGGGGTCTAGCAAAGGAAAAAACTACCTAAAGGCTAGTTTTAAGTCAAGATAGCAGATGTATCCTACATTTCGATAGAAGCAGTGGGAGTAGTTATCTTAGACTTTCCTAGTGGTCATTGGTTATATTTGGAGGATGTATATTACATCCTAGTGGTTGTAAGGAACATGATTTTTGTTTTTGTTTAATAAAATTTGGTTATTCCTTATATTTTGAAAATGTTGTTTCAATACATGAGAATAAGGATTTTATTTGTAATGTGATAATTAAATAGGGATTGTTCTTTATAGAACCAATAACTGGCTTACTAAACACCACAGAATTAATAAATCCAAGAAAATCCAATGACTCTATCATTAATTTAAAATATTTGTGGCACTTAAGGATGGGTGATGTCAATCAGAAAAGACTTGACAAGTTAGTGAAGGATGGGATCCTTACGGGCTTGGACAATGGTCCATTACCCACCTGTGAGTCTTGTATTGAAGGAAACAAGGCCTCATTTCCTTCCAAAGGAAATAGATCTGAATCTACGTTGGACCTGGTACACACTGATGTGTGTAGGCCCATGAATGTACAAGCTAGAGGAGGTTATGAATACTTCATAACCTTTATAGATGATTACTCTAGACATGGCTATCTGTATTTGATGCAAAAAAAGAGTGAATACTTTAAAAGGTTCAAAGAATTCCAAGCTGAAGCTGAGAAGCAGTTAGGTAAGCCATTAAAACAACTTCGATCGGATCGAGATTGTAAGTACTTATCTAGAGAGTTCCAATAATTCCTAATTGACAATGGAATTGTTTCCGACTTGTCAGCTCCCAGAACACCTCAACAAAATGGTGTAGTTGAGAGGAGGAAAAGGACTCTATTATAAATGGTAAGATTAATGATGTCCTACGGTAGCCCTCTCAAATCGTTCTGGGGATATGCCATACAAACAACAACTTATCTTCTTAACTTTTCTCCATCCAAATCTTTGCCTAAAATGCCTAGGGAGTTGTGGACTGGACGAGTGCCTTCATTATGACACTTGAGGACTTGGGGCTGCCCAGCCCATGTTATAAGGCACGAATCCACAAAGATGGAACCAAGGTCAGAGGTATGTTTGTTTGTAGGATATCCTACGGGTACACGAGGGTACTATTTTTATAGTCCTCAGGACAGGAAGGTATTTATGTCGACAATTGCGAACTCCTTAGAGGTATAATTTGTGAGAAATCACAAAGAAAGAAGTGAAGTAGTACTAAAGGAGTTAGATATTTCATCTGAACCAAGAGTTGATTTGGATATAGTGGAATCAGATGTTGAAATGGATTCAAGAGTTGAATCGGAAGAGTAGCCTGAGCGTCAAGTAGTGCCTAGACGTAGTGGGAGGGTTGTGAGACAACCAGACAGGTATCTAGGTCTAGGAGAAGGCATAATTGCTATCTCAGACTAAGAAGTAATGGATCCTATTACTTATCCATAGGCTATTAATGACGTTGATGCGAAAAAATGGCTCAAGGCAATGAAATCGGAAATAGATTCCATATATGCCAACGAAGTCTGGATCCTTGTAGATCTACCACCAGGTGTAAAAGCTATAGGGTGTAAATGGATCTTCAAAAGGAAGAGAGGATCTGATGGAAAAGTAGAGACCTTTAAAGTTAGATTGGTAGTTAAAGGCTATACTCAAAAGGAGGGTATAAACTGTGAGGAGACTTTTTCTCCGGTTGCCATGCTTAAGTCAATCAGAATTCTTTTGGCCATAGTAATCTATTTTGATTATGAAATATGACAAATGGATGTCAAGACCACATTTCTTAATGGGGATCTTAAGGATACCATTTATATGGCCCAACCAGAAGGATTGATTGAGCCAGGTAATGAGCGTAAGGTATACAAGTCGCAATAGTCTATTTATGGACTTAAGTAAGCATCTATGTCTTGGAACATTAGGTTTGATAAGGTTATCAAAACCTATGGATTCATACAAAACCTAAATGAGCCTTGTGTCTATAAAAGGATACAAGAAGGTAATGTTACTTTCCTTATTCTACATGTTAATGACATTCTACTCATTGGGAATGATGTAGGAATGTTATCTACAGTTAAGGGATAACTGAAAAATAGTTCTCAATGAAGGATTTGGGAGAGGCCAGCTATGTTCTAGGGATCAAGCTTATAAGGGATCATAAGAATAAGAAGATAGCCTTGTCTCAACTAACTTACATTGAGAATATGCTTAATAAGTTTTCCATGTAGGATTCCAAAAGGGGTTTCACAACTACTAGATATGGAATCAAACTTTCAAAGGAGTAAACACTTAAGACCTAAAAGGAGGTTGAACACATGCGCAACATTCCATATGGTCCAGCAGTTGGAAGTTTAATATATGTTATGCTTTACACTAGACCAAATATTTGTTACGTAGTATGACTGGTAAGCAAAATTCAGTCTAATCCAGGAATGGAGCATTAGACGACAGTTAAGTGCATACTGAAGTATCTTTGTAAGATGAAGAACTTAATGCTTGTTTACTCTGGAAGTGACCTTATTCCGACAGGATATACAGATTTTGATTTCCAATCAGATGTTGATTCAAGGAAATCAACTTCTAGTTCTATATTTACTTTGGGAGGTGGAGCCATATTCTGGAGGAGTGTCAAGCAATCTTGTGTTGCTGATTCTACTATGGAGGCTGAGTATGTTGCCTTTTGTGAAGTAGTAAAGGAAGTAGTCTAGCTCTGCAAGTTCCTAAAGGATTTGGAGGTAGTTCCTGAGGCAGAAACATATTGAGAGAAAGTATCATCTCATAAGGGAGATAATACAATGTGGTAAGGTAGATGTGGTAAAGATTCCCATTGAACAATAACTTGCTGATCTGTTCACGAACTCGATTTGAGGGTCACCTAGAAGGAATGGGAATGAGGGATTTGTCAAACTTGCTTTAGGGCAAGTGGGAGATTGTTAGGGTTATGTAAATATAATGCCTTGGAAAGAAAGTGTATTTACATGTACCTTAATTTTCTTCTAGTTATAATATTGTAATGAAAATATTTATTATTAATAAAACAAAAAAGTTTGGTTTTATTTGGATGAGCATAATATAACTAGTCATAAGGTACCAAGGTTCTTTTGTAAGCAATATACATATACATGGAGATGTATGGGAAACATGTATATTATTAGAATCTAAATTAATTGATTTACAGTCAAATAATCAAGTTGGTCCCTTGATTATAGTTTAGACTGTAGTTCTGCGATTTACCTCTGTGTAAGTAAAAGAGCTTACTTCAAAGGAATAATCAGTTTCAAATTATGATAGTAGTTGACTATCGATAATGGCACTATTAAATGAATCTAGAATTATATATGTTTTTAAAGAATAAAGTAGGTCGTTACCTTAATCTTGAAACATACACCTTAGCATTAATTTATTACAAACCATAATTTTGATGAGTAGTGAACTTATGTGCATTTCGTTATAATTCTTGATATGATCATAATGGATTTTTACAGGGTATCAATCTATTGTCCGCATGTTGGAATTATTAATTGACACATGTATTAGGGAACATTTACTCAAATAAAGAGTTTATAGTGATATCATCAATTCTAGATGTTTTACGAAGATTGATGATTAAACTGGAGCCAGTAGTTTGATGAACTAGCTACCCATCAAGTCTTAACACCAAGATTAGATCTTATGTGTTAATCACTATGTAAAGTGAAACAGGAGATCTAGAAGGAAAACTAACATAAGGGCAAAACGATAATTTTACCCTTTATTGTGTGGAAGACTATAACATGATTAATGATAGAGTTTGCAATTGGACATCGTTTTCTCAAAATTTTAAGTAATTCAAGAGTTTAGTCAATTGTCTTTAATGGAATGACATTTGGTTAATAATTCAGAATTAATTCTAATGAGAATTAAATTAATTCTGTTCTCATTAGAATTAATTCTGGGCTTATTGGAGCTTGAATTATTTAAGTCTAATTAGATTCCCCACTTGGCTTCTAGGAAGGTTATCAAGGAAAGTAAGAAAAATAAATGGAGGTTATCGGAAAGATAATGAGATAATTTGGAGAGAAATGGATTGGATTCCGGCTAATAAGACCGGAACAATTTAATTAAGAGTTAATTAAATTGGGTCTTAAGCCTATAATTAAATGTTAAACTTACACTAATTAATTGTTAATTATAAGCCCAAAGGAACGTTTAAGATTGGGTTGAATTTTATTTTAATTAATTATATTAATTGAATTAAATTTTTTAAAAAAAAGAGAGGCAAAACCAAATTCTATAAAGATGTAGGATTCGGTTATGCTCTTTATTAAAGAATGAAATGGTTGGTTTTAAAGAAGAAAACGTCCAGCCTTTTTAGCATTCTTTTTATTAAAGAATGAAGTGGTGCATTTTTTTTTGTTCTCTCCACTCTCTCCTAAAGTATTCGGTTATGCTTCTCATCATTGAATGGTGTTAATGGGTGTTTTTTTAAAACACCACACATGAACATGTTTTGATGAAAGATAATGTCCAAGTGTTGGCTTTGGAAGGTCTCATTTTCAATTAGCTTTGATCAAATGCTAAATGCATGGTTCGTGAATTTTGGAAAAGAACACTCTCTTCAAAACCGAACATGTGTTGGAGTGGTAGGTGGATAACTCATCTTTTAGCATTTGATACTAAACGTGGGTGACCTTTTGCTCTCCTAGAGTTCTCTCTCAAAAACCATTTGGCCATAGAAAAATGAGAAGCTCTCTACTTGCTCTTTTTTAGCCAAATATAGCAAAGAAAGATCTCCATTTATTTTTCTTCTCCTTTCCCATAAAACGATTTTGATAACCAAGTTTTCTAAGGAGAACAAGTGATAGATCAAATTGGTTGAGGACACAGCAGCAAGGAGTCAAAGCTGTAGCAAGTAGTTAGTAATAATTTGATGTTGTTCTTATTTTATTTATTTTCTAAATGTCATATCATGTATGGATTAAAAGCATGTTGATTTGGTGTTTATGCTTCTGCTATATTTTGATTTCGAAAAAAAGTTTTTGAAATCTACCGTTTAGCCAAACCAAGCATGTTTTTGTTTTTGATCCAATAAGTATGATTTTAAAAGAAATTTTCTTATTTTTGGATGATTTGTATAGGATTTGATACTTAGTGTGACCTATATTTTATTTATAGGCCTTGTTTAACTTTTCAATAAAGAAAAAATGAATTCAAATAAGTGGGGCTAATTTATAGAAGATTTGACATGAATTTAGATGAACATAAGTTGAACATGGGCCCATGTTTAGAAAACATGTCAAACATAATCTTAGTTTAGCTCCTTAATGAGTGAAATTAAACAAATTGGATCTAAATTAGAGAAGTTTTGACATGAATGTTATATGAACACATGTTGAACATAGATCTATATCCAAAAAAGGTCAAATATGGCATTGTGTTCTTTTTTGTGTAAGTTACTAGTCCATTCTATTTTTTAGGCAATTTTCCACATAAAAAAATGGCCTAAACATAAACACGTGTTCTTAACATAAACCCTTGGATGAAAGATTGAAGAGATACTAAACTAACAGAAGGCTAACACAAGTCAGTGTTGGATATCTATATTGGAAGTATTTTTTTGTAAATTAGGACTTTCTACAAGTATGAAGAGCATGAGACTAACCTGTGTTAGACAATAACCTTTGAAGAATAATCTTTGAAGATTTTAGGGTTTTATAGGAATAAAAGGAGCTTTTGGGGAAATAAGCAAGATGAGAATAGAGAGAATTCACAAGCAAAAAAATTAAAGAATATTAGGAAAAGAATGAAGAAATTTTAAAAGAATGAGAGGGATTTCATCAAGATTCAACTAAAAAAACATCAAGATTTCAAGACCTATAAGAATGATTTTGTAATCTTTTTTTTCGTTCTAGATGTTGGATTTTTTTATCTTAGTATGAACTTAATTGGGATAGATTTAGATGGAATGGACCCTAAAACTATTGTTTTAGATTTATTTATTGATTTCATAAAAGACCTAAATTGTCATTTGAATTATTTATAATTAATGTTTATGATTTTAATTAGAATTTGATGGCATTTGATTCAATTTGAAATATCATATAGAAGAATTAATAATTCATATACAAGAATAGATCATGACATGAATAATAAAAATTCTATTGAATTCTAGAGATATAACTATATGAATCTTTTAGGTTCTAGCCAAATCCAATTGTGGGAATTCATAGAAGAAGTTAATTCATTCTTAAAGACTTTGATTATAAAGGGATTTCAAACAATTAACTTAAGAATAAGGGTTATAATGCTTGAGAAAAAACAAGATTGTACATTTAAAATTTATACCAATCTAAGAAATTAGGGCCAATCATTAAATCTTTTTTCAGAATGTAAATATTCATTAGAAGTTGATAAATGTATTAGTTTACAAAAAAATCCAATATCATCATACGAAATAAACTTTATCACTTTTAAAATTTTAACTTTATTTTACTTCTTGAATGAACAAGGCATTACTGCCATGACACGACTTTGTTGCCTTTCCTTTATCAACACATTATTGCTACCATGTATTGGCCTTGTAAGTTTTAAGCTATCCTTATTTTATCCTCCATCTGCACTTCTTGACTTGGTTTTTGCTTACCACTATCCATCCACTTATTTGAGGGGTGATCTTCAAGTTACTCCCAGATTCTCTATAGAACTTCTAGTAGTGTACTATATTCTACACCATTACAGAACAAGTGTTAAGCTTCCTCCTTTTCTGAAATTTTCAAATCAACACATATTTGCCATTTTCTTGTTAACCAATCACTTTATGTTTTATGATTATGTTCCTATGGTTGTGCACTTATGTTTGGCTTTTCTCCCCAGCTTCAAGAGCTTCCTTCTGCTTTTCTTAGATACCAGGTGTGTTACTTCACCCTTCCTTCTGGATACTTTTACTCTCAATATGCATGACAATTATAGTTTATATTCTGGATTCAAGTGTCTATTTAATTATCACCCTTATATGGTGCTAGATACCTCTGGCTTTTGCTAGCCTAATAGTATAATACTTGGACTCCCTGTTTAGAATAAGTTATTTCGTTATCCTATAGGTAGCTTTCCCTATTACCATATCCATCGAGCTCTCATTTTTGTTGAAGCATTTATTATTTCTTTCCATCCACATCAATTTTAAACGTAGTCAAGCACTAATTATATATGCTACATTGTTGTTCCGAGTGTTGTGTCTCTCATGAATTATCTCAAAGAGTTTGTTAATGATGCATTATCAAAGGCAGATATCCTTAGCGTGATTCCACACTCTTATGAAAGCTTACATTCAAAGAATAATTTTAGTAATCGGTTCCAAGCCATCCTTGTAAAGAGGTAAGTACTAGGTAGTTTCATGAATGTTAGTCCATCCAGAGTACAAAGATTGTTTCTCATCCATAGTAGGAAAAAGGTTATTTACATAAGGCATCTGTCTCATATTAGCTTGGTTAATTTGGTCTTAGGTAATCCAATCCCTACAGGCTTTGTTAATGAACTTTCCGCTAGCACAATTCTTCCATCTATAGTGATCCGCTTGGTAAAGATTTAGGGAATATCGAGGGAGCCATTGCACCATCCCTCTTCAGTAGCTATCCCATTGGCCCTCATTTATCCATTTTCTTATTTTGGATATTGTTTTCTTCTAACTCTTTTTTTTTAATTTCTTGTGGTTATACTAGCTAGGGGTGGCTGCATACTTCTGGACCTCCGTAGACCTTGCTTCTTAGTGATATTCCTATTAGGACGTTGTTGTTGTTATTATTATAGTGAGTTTGTTTCTCCATTAACTACTTTATAGATAATATTTTGTTTAAAAGATTCCCTCATTTTAAGTAGTTGGTTTAAGAAATATAAATAGCTTAGTTTATTAATAAGCTTTTCGCTTTCAAGAAATAACTGTGTATCCACTTTACCTAAATGGTCTTTATCCACCAGGACCCTACATAATCTCTTCCCTAGCAATACTTTGTTGCTTATGTTGATTGGGGCTGTTACTAGACCCCTTTTATAAATTGTTTTACACATTTTCTTCTAGCTAACCTTGGCGTTTGATCCTCCCCTATTGTTGTTTCCCTTCTAAGATCTTCATAATCCTTTCTAAGGTTTTAACTAATTTTTTGGAAATGAAAATGTGTGAGGTCCAGTAGATATGCATAGAGTTCAGGATATTTTTTTATCAAATTATAATCTCATTATATATAAAAGAGCTATATTTATCAAACTTTCTAGCCTCTTTTATTTTTTCTTTATAAGTGGAAGACATTTATGTAAAATGCAATAGTCTTATAGATAAGAGGCAAACCTAAATAAATGAATAGGAGTTGCTTTGTTTCCAATCTAGAGATTTCTAAGAATCTTTTAGCATTTGGATAAGCACTAGAGGAGAGTATTAGATGGTTTTTGTTCTTATTGATCCCCAATACAGAGTACTCTAAAAAGGTTTTGAGAGTAGACATTAATAAGTTCACAGAGTTAGCATAAGCCTTACAAAAAAGTAAATGATCATTCGTAAAACATAGGTTGAATATTTCCTGTTTCTTACGTTTACTATAGAATCTAAAGTTGTTACCCATAGAGACTTTATAAGAGTATAATCTAGTGAGAGTTTTCAGCAAAGTATAAATAAGTAAGGGGAAAGTGGATCACTTTGTAAGTCACCTAACTCCATTAAACAACTTTATTGGTTCTCCACTGAATAACACACTAACAAAAGTAGAGGCGATGCTTAATTTAATTAATCCTTTAAATTTGTTAGCAAACTTAAGAACTTCTAGTAACTGAAGGATAAAGTCCCACATGATATTATCAATGATGTTGCTAAAATTGTTCTCTATTATATAATTTTTTAGAGAGTTTTTCCTTGCATAGCCTATGAGGGATTCCTGAACAATGAGTACATTGTCATAAGAATTGCTTCCCCCCCACCC
>JAOQMS010046636.1:0-32843 GCA_027563885.1 Erythroxylum longipes | reverse complement strand
AAGAAAAGTGGGCCCACATTTATGACCATTGATAAGAGTTTTAAATTCAAAAAAAAAGTATACCGAGTTTTTAAATGATAAGTGACGTGACACGCCATCCTTGCGGGGCACGGATTCGGGTATCACCATCGATATCGGGTTCGGATCCAGCGGGAGTGGGGTGTTACATGTTAGGCACCTTGGATGGGCAAAATAGCCCATTGGCATGGTAGCCAGGCATCTTTGGTGGGAAAATAGCCTGTTGGAATGATCGCTAGGTAGCTTCGATGGAAAAAACAATCCATTAGCACGATGGCTAGGCACCTTTGCTGGGCAAAACAATCTATTAGCATGGTCGTTATGCACCTTGGGTAGGCAAAACAACCAGTTTGCATAGTCACTAGGCACCTTCGGTGGGAAAACCAACCCGTTGGGCACCTTTGGTGGGTAAAACAGCCCATTGGCATGATCACTTGGCCCCTTTTGTGGGCAAAACGACCCATTGGCACGGTCAGTGGGCAAAACAGCCTGTTGGCACTGTTGCTAGGCACCCTCGATGGGAAAAACAACCCGTTGGTCACCTTCGGTGGGTAAAAAATCCCATTGGCACAACTACTGGGCGCTTTCAATTGAAAAACAACTTGTTGGCTTGGCCGCTGGACCCCTTCTGTGGAAAAACAACTCATTGGCCACCTTCGGTGGGCAAAATAGCCCATTGGCACGGTCACTAGGCAACATCGGTAGGAAAAACGGCCTGTTAGGCAACTTTGGTAAGTAAAACAACTAGTTGGCAAGGTCGTTAAGGACCTTCAGTGGAAAAACAACTCGTTAAAATGGTTTCTAGGCACCTTTGGTGGGCAAAATAGCCTGCTGGTACTGTTTCTAGCCACCCTCGGTGGGCAAACAACCCTTTAGGCACCTTCGGTAGGTAAAACAACCCGTTGGTTGAACAACTACTCACCTTCGAAGGGCAAAACATCCCGTTGGCACGGCCGTCAGCCCCTTTGGTGGGCAAAACAGCTCATTGGCCACATTTGGTGGGCAAAACAGCTTACTGGAATGGTCACTAGGCACATTCGATGGGTAAAACAACCTGTTGGCTCGGTCGCTAGGCACCATCGGTGGGAAAAACAACCCGTTGGGCACCTTCACTGGGTAAAACAGACCGTTGGCACGGTCACCAAGCACATTCGGTAGTAGAAACAGCCAGTTAGCATGGTTGGTAGGCACTCTTGGTGGGCAAAACAGCCCATTGGAAAGATCGCTAAACACCCTCAGTAGGCAAAACAGCCCATTGGCACTGTTGTTAGGCACCCTCGATGAGAAAACAACCCATTGGGCTCCTTTGGTGGATAAAGCAGCCTATTGGTATGGTCGCTAGGCACCTTCGGTTGGTAAAACAACCCGTTGACAACTAGCTAAGCACCTTTAAAGGGCAAAATAGCCCTTTGGGCACCTTTGGTGGACATAATAGCCTGTTGGCCCTTTTTGTTGGCAAAACAACCTAATGGTACAGTCACTAGGCACCTTCTATTGGCAAAACAACCCGTTAGCATGTTTATTAGGCACCTTGGATGGGCAAAACAGCCTGTTGACACGTTTCTTTGGCACCTTCTATGCGCAAAACAGTCCTTTGGGCAACTTCGGTGGGTAAAACAACCCATTGGTAGGACCACTAGGCACTTTCGATGAGCAAAACATCCTATTGGCATGACCGCCAGGCCCCTTCGGTGGGAAAAACAACCCATTGGCCACATTCGGTGAGCAAAACAGCCTGCTGGCGCAGTCGCTGCCATGGTCGCTAGGCACCATCGTTGGGCAAAATGACCCATTGGGCACCTTTAGTTGATAAAACAGACCGTTGGTATGGTTGCTAGGCACCATCGGCGGGCGAAACGACCCTTTGGGCACCTTTAGTGGGTAAAATACTGTTGGCACAGTCACTAGGCACCTTTGGTGGGCAAAACAATCTAACGGCATGGTCGCTATAAACCTTGGGTGGAGAAAACAGCCTGTTGGCACAGTCGCTAGCACCTTTAGTGGGAAAAACAACCTGTTGGGCACCTTCGGTGGGTAAAACAGCCTATTGGCATGGTTGCTAAGCCCCTTTTATGGGCTAAATGCCCCATTGGCACAGTCTCTATACACATCAGTGGGCAAAACAACCCATTGGCACGGTTGCTAAATGCCATCGATGGGAAAAACAGCTCGTTGGCACGGTCACTAGGCACCTTCGGTGGGAAAATAGCCTGTTGGTACTATTTCTAGCCACCCTCGATGGGAAAAACAACCCTTTGGGTACCTTCGGTGGGTAAAACAACCAGTTGGTAGGACAACTAGACACCTTCGATGGGCAACACATCTCGTTGGTACGGCCGCTAGGCCCCTTCGGTGGGAAAATAGCTCATCGGCTACATTCGGTGGGCAAAGCAGCCTGTTGGCACGGTCACTCGGCACCTTCAATGGGTAAAACAACCCGTTGGCACAGTCACTAGGCACCATCTGTGGGCAAAACAACCCGTTGGGCACCTTCAGTGGGTAAAACAAACCATTGGCACGGTCACTAGGCACCTTCAGTGGGAAAAACAACTAGTTGCCATGGTTGGTAGGCATCCTCGGTGGGCAAAACAACCCGTTGGCAAGGTCGCTAAGCACCCTAAGTGGGCAAAACAACCCATTGGCACTGTTGTTAGGAACCTTTGTTGAAAAAAACAGCCCATTGTCACGGTCGCTAGGCACCTTAGGTGGGCAAAATAACATGTTGACACAGCCGTTAGGTACCTTTAGAGGGCCGAATAGCTTGTTGGGTAACTTTTGTGGACAAAACTGCCCATTGGCATCGTCCTTAGGCACCTTCAGTGGGAAAAACAATCCATTGGCAAAGTCGCTAGGCACCTTTGGAGCGCAAAATAGCCCGCTGGTAAGATCATTAGGCAGCTTCGGTAGGAAAAACAGCCCGTTGGCACACCTTCGCTGGGCAAAACAGTCCGTTGGCATGATCACAAGGCCGCTTCGGTGGAAAAAACAATCTGTTGGCACGATGGCTAGCCACCTTTGGTGGGCAAAACAATCCATTGGCATGGTCGCTGTGCACCTTGGGTGGGCAAAATAACCCGTTGGCACAGTCGTTATGCACCTTTAGTGGAGAAAACAGCCCATTGGCATGGTCGCTAGGCCCCTTTTGTGGTCAAAATGGCCCATTGGTACAGTCACTATGCACATCAGTGGGCAAAACAGATCGTTGGCACAGTTGCTAGGTACCCTCGATGGGAAAAACAGCCCGTTAGGCACCTTCGGTGGGTAAAAAATCCCATTGGCTCGGTCACTAGGCACTTTTGATGGGAAAAACAACCTGTTGGCTCAGCTGCTAGGCCCCTTTAGTTGAAAAACTACTCATTGGGCACCTTAAGTGGGCAAAAAAGCCCGTTGAGCAACTTTGGTGAGTAAAATAACCCGTTGGCACTGTCACTGGGAACCTTCGGCAGAAAATAGCCTGTTGGTACTCTTTCTAGCCACCCTCGGTGGGAAAAACAACCCTTTGGTCACCTTTGATGGGCAAAACATCCCGTTGGCACAGCCGCTAGGTCCCTTCGGTGGGAAAAAAGCTCATTGGCCATATTCGGTGGGCAAAACAGTCCACTGGCACGATCGCTAGGTGCCTTCCATGGGTAAAACAACCAGTTGGCGAAGTCGCTAGGCACCATCAGTGGACAAAACAACCTATTGGGCACCTTGAGTGGGTAAAACAGGCTGTTGGCATGATCACTAGGGACCTTCAGTATGAAAAATAGCCAGTTGGCAAGGTCGATAGGCACCCTCGGTGGGCAAAATAGCCTGTTGGCAAGGTCGCTAAGCACCCTCAGTGGGCAACCCATTGACACTGTTTTTAGGCACCCTCGTTGAGAAAAACAGCTTGTTGGGCACCTTTGTTGAACAAAATAGCCCATTGGCACGGTCGCTAAGCACCTTCGGTGGGCAAAACAACCCGTTGGCACGACCGCTAGGCACCTTTGGAGGGCAGAATAGCCCATTGGGCACCTTTTGTAGACAAAACTGACCGTTGGCATGGTCGACAAACACCTTTGGTGGGCAAAACAACCCGTTGGCACGATCGCTAGGCACCTTTGAAGGGCAAAGTAGCCCGTTGGTACAGAAAACACTTTCTTTATGGCATCCTAGTTTTGAGACATTATGGCTTTACGGGCGCCCTAGTAACAAAGAAGGAATCCATAAAAACTTGAGATCTGACACCACAATAAAATACTACCCCCATGATTATACCATGTTCCTGAGATTTGATAAAAGAAAGGTGCATTAGCGGTTAATACGTTGCAATTGGATAAGTTATTACTAATATCACAAAATGAAAGACCAAGGAAAGAAAGAAGAATACACCAAAATGCAGGTGCTGCACCAAACGTCGATGGTTCTTTCTTGTTATAATTGAGTCCAACGAAAAGACTCAGAAGTAACAAAAAATGAACAAATTCATATATTGACATTAGGCAACTTCGGTGGAAAAAACAATCCGTTGGCATGGTCGCTATGCACCTTGGGTGTGGAAAACAATCTATTGGCATGGTTGCTATGCACCTTGGGTGTGGAAAATAACCCATTGGCACAGTCGCTAGGAACCTTCAGTGGGAAAAACAGCCCGTTGGGCAACTTCGATGGATAAAACAGCTCGTTGGCATAGTCTCTATGACCCTTTTGTGGGCAAAACGGCCCATTAGCATAATTGCTATGCACATCAGTGGGCAAAATAGCCCATTGGCACGATTGCTAGGTGCCCTCGATAGTAAAAACAACCCGCTGGGTACCTTCGATGGGTAAGAAACCCCATTGGCACGGTCACTAGGCACTTTTGATGGAAAAAACAACCTGTTGGCTCAGCTATTGGGCCCCTTTAGTTTAAACTAGTCATTGGGCACCTTTGGTAGGCAAAACAGCCCGTTGAGCAACTTTGGTGAGTAACACAACCCGTTTGCACGGTCAGTAGGAACCTTCGGTGGAAAAACAGCTTGTTGGCATGGTCTCTAGGCACCTTCGGTGGGAAAATAGCCTGTTGGTACTATTTTTAGCCACCCTCGATGGGAAAAACATCTCGTTGGTATGGCCGCTAGGCCCCTTCGGTGGGAAAATAGCTCATTGGCCACATTTGGTGGGCAAAATAGCCCGCTGGCACGGTCGTTCGGTACCTTCGATGGGTAAAACAACCCGTTGGCACAGTCACTAGGCATCATCTGTGGCCAAAACAACCCGTTGGGCACCTTCAATGGGTAAAACAAACCTTCGGCACGGTCACTAGGCACCTTCAGTGGGAAAAACAACTAATTGCCATTGTAGGCACCCTCAGTGGTCAAAACAGCTCGTTGGCTAGGTCGCTAAGCACCCTAAGTGGGCAAAACAACCCATTGGCACTGTTGTTAGGCACCCTTGTTGAGAAAAACAGCCCGTTGGGCACCTTTGGTGGACAAAATAGCCCATTGGCACGGTCGTTAGGCACCTTAGGTGGGCAAAATAACATGTTGACACGGCCGCTAGGTACCTTTGGAGGGCCAAATAGCCTGTTGGGTAACTTTTGTGGACAAAACTGGCCTTTGGCATGGTCCATAGGTACCTTCAGTGGGCAAAACAACCCATTGGCACGGTCACTAGGCATCTTTAGAGGGCAAAATAGCCCGTTGGTACGATCATTAGGCAGCTTCAGTAGGAAAAACAACCCGTTGGCACACCTTCGCTAAGCAAAACAGTCCGTTGGCACGATGGCTAGGCAACTTCGGTGGGAAAAACAATCCGTTGGCACGATGGCTAGCCACGTTTGGTGGGCAAAACAATCCATTGTCATGGTCGCTATACATCTTGGGTGGGCAAAATAGCCCATTGGCATAGTCGTTGGGCACCTTCAGTGGAAAAAACAGCCCGTTGGCATGGTCGCTAGGCCCCTTTTGTAGCAAAAATGACCCATTGGTACAATCGCTATGCACATCAGTGGGCAAAACAAATCATTGGCACGATTGCTTAGCACGCTCAATGGGAAAAACAGCCCGTTGGGTACCATCGATGGGTAAAAAATCCCATTGGCTCAGTCACTAGACACTTTCGGTGGGAAAAACAACCTGTTGGCTCGGCCACTAGGCCCCTTTAGTTGAAAAACTACTCATTGGGCACCTTCAGTGGGAAAAACAGCCCGTTGAGCAACTTTGGTGAGTAAAACAACCCGTTGGCACTGTCGCAGGGAACCTTAGGCAGAAAATAACCTGTTGGTACTGTTTCTAGCCACGCTCGGTGGGAAAAACAACCTTTTGGTCACCTTCTATAGGCAAAACATCCCGTTGGCACGGCCGCTAGGCCCCTTCGGTGGGAAAAACAACTCATTCGCCACATTCGGTGGGTAAAACAGCCCGCTGGTACGGTCGCTAGGTGCCTTCCATGGGTATAACAACCCGTTGGCAAAGTCGCTAGGCACCATCAATAGGCAAAACAACCCGTTGGGCACCTTGAGTGGGTAAAACAGACCGTTGGTACGGTCACTAGGCACCTTCACTATGAAAAACAACCAGTTGGCAAGGTCGGTAGGCACCCTTGATGGGCAAAATAGCCAGTTGGCAAGGTCGCTAAGCACCCTCAGTGGGCAAAACAGCCCATTGACACTATTCTTAGGCACCCTCGTTGAGAAAAACAGCTTGTTGGGCACCTTTGGTAGACAAAATAGCCCATTGGCATAGTCACTAGGCACTTTTGGTGGGTAAAACGACCCATTGGCACGACCGCTAGGCACCTTTGGAGGGCAAAATAACCCATTAGGTACCTTTTGTGGACAAAACTACCCGTTGGCATGGTCGATAGACACCTTCGGTGGGCAAAACAACCCGTTGGCACAGCCGTTAGGCACCTTTGAAGGGCAAAATAACCCGTTAGTACAGAAAACACTTTCTCTATGGCCTTCTAGTTTTGAGACATTATGGCTTTGCGGACGACCCCGGTAACAATGAAGGAATCCATAAAAACTTGAGATCTGACACCACGATAAAATACTACCCTCATGATTATTCCATGTTCCTGAGATTTCATAAAAGAAAGGTGCATTAGCAGTGAATACGTTGTAGTTGGATAAGTTATTACTAATATGATAGAACGAAAGATCAAAGAAAGAAAGAAGAATACACCAAAATGCAGGTGTTGTACCAAATGCTAGTGGTTCTTTCTTGTTATAAGTGAATGCAACGAAAGGACTCGAAAATAACAAAAAATGAACCAATTCATATATTGACATTAGGCAACTTCAGTGGAAAAAACAATCCGTTGACACGATGGCTAGGCACCTTTGGTGGGCAAAACAATCCATCCGCATGGTCGCTATACACCTTGGGTGGGGAAAACAACCCATTGGCACAGTCGCTAGGAACCTTTAGTGGGAAAAACAGCCAGTTGGGCAACTTCGATGGGTAAAATAGCCAGTTGCCATAGTCTCTAGGCCCCTTTTGTGGGAAAAACGTGCCATTGGCACAATTGCTATGCACATCAATGGGAAAAATAGCCCGTTGGCACAATTGCTAGGTGCCCTCAATAGGAAAAACAACACATTGGGCACCTTCGGTGGATAAAAAACCCCATTGGCACGGTCACTAGGCACTTTCGATGGGAAAAACAACCTATTGGCATGGACACTAGGCGCCTTTAGTTGAGAAACTACTCATTGGGCACCTTCGATGGGCAAAACAGCCCGTTGAGCAACTTTGGTGAGTAAAACAACCTGTTGGCACGGTTGCTAGGAACCTTCGGCGAAAAAACAACTCGTTGGCACGGTCACTAGGCACCTTTCGTGAGAAAATAGCCTGTTGGTACTGTTTCTAGCCACCATCGGTGGGAAAAACAACCCTTTAGGCAACTTCGGTGGGCAAAACAACCCGTTGGTAGGACCACTAGACATCTTCAATGGGAAAACATCCCGTTAGCACGGCCGCTAGGCCCCTTTGGTGGGAAAAATAGCTCATTGGCCACATTCAGTGGACAAAACTGTCCACTGGCACGGTCCCTAGGCACCTTCGATGGGTAAAACAACCCGTTGGGCACCTTCAGTGGGTAAAACAGACCATTGGCACGGTCATTAGGCACTTTTGGTGGGCAAAACAGCAAGTTGGCATGGTCTGTAGGCACTCTCGGTGGGCAAAACTGCCCGTTGGCAAGGTCACAAGGCACCCTTGGTTGGTAAAATAGCCCATTGGCACGATTGTTGGGCACCCTCGATGAGAAAAACAACCCGTTGGGCACCTTTGGTGGACAAAACAACCCATTGGCATGGTCGCTAGGCACCTTTGGTGGGCAAAACAACCCGTTGGCACGGCCGCTAGGCACCTTTGGAGGGAAAAATAGTCAGTTGTCACAGTCGCTAGGCACCTTTGGTGGGTAAAACAACCAGTTGGGCACCTTCGATGGGAAACACAACCCATTGGCACAGTCACTAGGCACCTTTGATGTGCAAAACAAATCATTGACATGGTCGCTTTGTACATTTGGTGGCCAAAACAGCCTGTTGGCATGGTAGTTTGGCACCTTCGGTAGCCAAAACAGCCAGTTGACACGGTGGCTAGGCACTTATGGTGGGTAAAATAACCCCTTTTCATGGTCGCTAGGCACCTTCGTTGGGAAAACAGCCCATTGGCACGATCGCTAGGCACATTTGGTGGGCAAAATAGCCAGTTGGCACGGTAGCTAGGCACCCTTAGTGAGGGAAACAACGCTTTAAGCATGGTGGCTAGGCACCTTGGAAGGGAAAAACAGCCCATTGGCATAAACTCTAGGCACCTTCGGTGGGCAAAACAACCCATTGACATGGTTGTTAGGCACCATCGGTTGGTAAAACATCCTATTGGCACGGTCGTTAGATAACTTCGATGGGAAAAGCAGCCTATTGGCACACCTTCGATGAGCAAAATAGTCTGTTGGCACAGTCGCTAGGCACCATCAGTGGGCAAAATAACCCGTCGACATAGTCTCTAGGCACTTTTGTTGGGCCAAAAAGCCCATTGGCACAGTTGCTAGGCACCTTTGATAAGGAAAACAACCAGTTGGCCACCTTCAGTGGGCAAAAAATCCCTTTGGCACGGTGGCTAGGAACCTTTGGTGGGTAAAATAGGCCATTGGCATGGTTCCTAGGCACTTTTGGTGGGAAAAAAGTCTAGTGGCACGGTCGTTAGGCATTATTAGTGGGTAAAACAACCTATTGGCACGACTGTTGGGCCCCTTCAGTAGGAAAACCATCCCATTGGGGGCCTATTATTGGCACGATGGCTAGGCACCTTCGGTGGGCAAAACATTCCATTGGCAATGGTGCTATGCACCTTGGGTGGGCAAAGCAGCCCGTTAGCATAGTTGCTAGGCACCTTCGGTGGGAAAACAACCTATTGGGAACCTTGGGTGGGTAAAACCGATCGTTGGCATGGTCGCTAGGCCCCTTTTGTAGGCAAAACAACCCATTGGCACGGTCGCTAGGCACATTAGTGGGCTCATTGGCACGAATGTTAGGCACCCTCGATGGGAAAAAGAGCCCGTTGTGTACCTTCTATGGGTAAAAAATCTCATTGACACATTCGCTGGGCACTTTCAGTGGGAAAAATAACTCGTTGGCATGGCTGCTGGGCCCCTTCGGTAGAAAAACAACACATTGGGCACCTTCGGTGGGCAGAACAACCCATTGACACGGTTGTTAGACAACTTTGGTGGGAAAAACGGCCCATTGGGCAACTTTGGTGAGTAAAACAACCCGTTGGCATGGTCACTAGGAACATTTAGTGGACAAAATAACCCGCTGGCACTGTTTCTAGCAACCCTCAGTGGGAAAAATAGTCCTTTGGGAAACTTCGGTGGGTAAAACAACCCGTTGGTAGGATTGCTAGGCACCTTCAATGGGAAAAACAACCCATTGGCACGATCGCTAGGCATATTAGTGGGAAAAACAACTCATTGGGACGAATGTTAGGGACCCTTGATGGGAAAAAGAGCCCGTTGTGCACCTTCGATGGGTAAAAAATCCCATGAACACGTTCGCTAGGCACTTTCAGTGGGAAAAACAACCCGTTGGCATGGCTACTAGGCCCATTCGGTAGAAAAACAACACGTTGGGCACCTTCGGTGGGTAGAACAGCCCGTTGGCATGGTCGTTAGACAACTTTGGTGTGAAAAACGACCCGTTGGGCAACTTTGGTGAGTAAAACAACCCGTTGGCACGATCGCTAGGAACATTTAGTGGGCAAAATAGCCCACTGGCACTGTTTTCAGTGACCCTCAATGGAAAAAATAGTCCTTTGGGAACCTTCGGTGGGTAAAACAACCCGTTGGTAGGATCGCTAGGCACCTTCGATGGCAAAAACATCCCCTTGGCACAGCAGCTGGGCCCCTTCGATGGGAAAACAACTCACTGACAACATTCGGTGGGCAAAACAGCACGTTGGCATAGTCACTAGGCACCTTCGGTAGGTAAAACAGCCCGTTGGCACGGTCATTACATAGCTTCGGTTGGTAAAAAAACCAATTGGCACGATCGGTAGGCACCCTCGGTGAGTAAAACAACCCATTGGCAAGGTCGCTACGCACCCTTGGTGGGCAAAACAGCTTGGTCACTAGGCACCTTTGTTAGGAAAAACAACCCGTTGGCACGATCACTAGGCATCTTTGGTGGGTAAAACAGCTTGTTGGTATTGTAGCTAGGCAACCTCGGTTGGCAAAAGAGTTAGCACGGTCGCTAGGCAACCTTGGTGGGCAAAACAACTCGTTGGACATGGTCTCTAGGCACGTTGGAAGGGCAAAACGACCAGTTGGCACAGTCGCTAGGCAATTTTGGTGGGCAAAACAACCCGTTTGCATGGTTGCTAGGCACCATCGGTGTGTAAAACAACCCATTGGCACAGTCCCTAGGCAGCTTCGGTGGGAAAAACAACCCATTGGAACACTTTGGACAAGCAAAAAAATCCGTTGGCATAGTCGCTAGGCACCAATAGTGGGCAAAACAACCCATTGACAAGTCGCTTGGAATCTTCGGTAGGCAAAACAGCCAGTTGGCACGTTTGCTAGGCACAATTGGTGGAAAAATCCTTTGGAGACCTTCGGTTGGCAAAACAGTCTTTTGTCATGGTTGTTAGGCCCCTTTGGTGGGAAAAACAATCCATTGGCACACCTTCGGTGGACAGAACAGTTCGTTGGCAAGGTCACTAAGCACCTTGGGTTGGCAAAACTGGCTGTGGGATCGGTCGCTAGGCAACTTTGGTAGGAAAAACAACCAGTTGGCATACCTTTGGTGGGCTAAACAGTCCACTGGCATGGTCGCTAGGCACATTCGGTGGAAAAAAAGGCCTGTTGGCACGGTCGCTAGGCACCTTCGGTAGGCAAAATAACCCATTGGCATTGGTGGGCAAAACAACCTATTGGAACATTCTCTAGGCACTATCGGTGGGTAAAATAGCCGATTGGTAAGGTTACTAGGCACCTTCAGTGGGAAAAACAACCCATTGGTGACCTTCGGTGGGTAAAACAACCTATTGGCATAGTCGATAGGCAACTTCAGTGGGAAAAACAGCCCGTTAGCACACCTTTGCTGGGCAAAAAAGTCCGTTGGCATGGTCACTGGGCACATTTGGTGGAAAAACAGCTCGCTGGCACACCTTCGGTGGTGAAAACAACCTGTTGGTTCACCTTCGATGGCCAAAACAGACCGTTGGGCACCTTCGGCGGGGAAAACATCCAGTTGGGAACCTTCGGTAGATAAAATAGCCCATTGGCACAGTCGCTAAGGACCTTCGGTGGGCAAAACAGCTCGTTGGCATAGTCGTTAGGCACCCTCAGTTAGGAAAACTACCAATTGGCACGGTCGCTAGGCAAAACAACCCGTTGGCACAGTTGTTAGGCACCTTTGGTTGGCAAAACAGCCAGTTGGCATGATTCCTAGGCACCTTCGATGGGAAAAACAGCCCGTTGCCATATTCACTAGGCACCTTTGGTGAAAAAACAGCCAGTTGGGTGCCTTCGATGGGCAAAACAGCCCGTTGGCAAGGTCGTTAGGTACCTTCGGTAGGAAAAATAGCCCGTTCGGCACCTTCGGTGGGTAAAACAACCCATTAGTACGTTTTTTAGGCCTCTTTAGTGGGCAAAATAGCTCGTTGGCATGGTCACTAGGCACTTCGATGGGTAAAACAACCCATTGGCACGGTTGTGAAGTAGCCTCGAGGAGAAAAACAGCCCGCTGGGCACCTTAGGTGGACAAAATAGTCCGTTAGAACGGTCTCTAGATACCCTCGGTGGGCAAAACAACCCTTTGGCACGGTCTCTAGGCACTTTGGGTGGGCAGAACAGTCTATTGCCACAGTGGCTAGACACCTTCGGTTAGTAAAACAGCCAGTTGGCACGTTCGCTAGGCACATTCGGTGGAAAAAATAGCATGTTTGTGCACCATCGGTGGGAAAAATAGCTCGTTGGCATGGTTGCTACTCACCTTTAGTGGGAAAAATAGTCTGATGGCACAATCATTAGGCACTATTAGTGGGCAAAACAACCTATTGGCACAGCCGCTGGGCCCTTTCATTTGGAAAAACAAACCTTTGGGCACCTTAGGTGGGAAAAATAACCTGTTGGCATGGTCGCTAGGCACCTTTGGTAGGCAAAACAACCTGTTGGGCACCTTCGGGCGTAAAACAATCCATTGGCATGGTCGTTAGTCAACTTTGATTAGTAAAACAGCTCGTTGAGACAGTCGCTAGGCACTTCAGTGGCAAAATAACCTGTTTTCACGGTTGCTAGGCACCTTCGATGGGAAAAACAGCCTGTTGGGCACCTTCGGTGGGTAAAATAGCCCGTTGATGCAATCACTAGGTACCTTCGATAGGCAAAACAACCATTTGGCATGACCGCTAGGCCCTTTCAGTGGGAAAAACAACCCATTAGGCACCTTTGGTGGGCAAAATAACCTGTTCGTACGGTCTCTAGACACCTTCGGTGGGTAAAACAGCTCGTTGGCACGGTCGCTAGGCACCTTTGGGTGAAAAAACAGCCAGTTGGGTGCCTTTGGTGGGAAAAATAGCCCGTTGGCACGGTCACTAGGCACCTTCTGTGGGCAAAACATTCCGTTGGCATGGTTGCTAGGCACCTTTGGTTGGAAAAAATAACTAATTGGGCTCCTTCGGTGGGAAAATAGCCCATTGACATGGTCACTAGGCTTTTTCGGTGGGAAAACCCATTGATATGGTCATCAGGAGCCTTTAGTGGCCAAAATAGCCCATTGGTACGGTGGCTAGGCACCTTCAATGGCCAAAACAACCCATTGGCATGGTGGCTAGGCACCTTTTGTTGGCAAAACAACCCTTTGGCATGGTCGCTAGGCAACTTCGTTGGGAAAACAACCCATTGCCACGATCTCTAGGCATCTTTGGTTGACAAAATAGCCTGTTGGCACGATAGCTATGGACCCTCAGTGGGCAAAGCAGCATATTGGCACGGTTGCTAGGCACCCTCGGTAGGCAAAACAGCCCATTGGGCATGGTCTCTAGGCACTTTGGATGGGCAAAGCAGCCCGTTGGCATGGTTGCTAGGCACCTTCAGTGGAAAAAACAGCCCTTTGGCAACCATTCGCACAGTTGGTAGGCACCTTCAGTGGGTAAAACATCCCATTTGCATAGTCACTAGGCACCTTCAGTGGGTAAAACAACCTATTGGCATAGTTGCTAGGCACCTTTGGTGGGAAAAACAGTCAGTTGGGCACCTTTAGTGGGAAAAACAGTCGGTTGACATAGTCGCTATACCCCTTCAGTGGGCAAAACAACCCATTGGGCACTTTTGGTTGGCAAAACAACCTATTGGTACAGTCGCTAGGCACCTTCTGTTGGCAAAATAGCCCGTTGGTACATTTGTTAGGCACCTTGGATGGGTAAAATAGCTTGTTGGAACTGTAGCTAGGCACCTTTAGTGGGAAAACAGCTCGTTGGACATCTTCAATGGGTAAAACAGCCCGTTGGTATAGTCAGTAGGTAGCTTTGGTGGGAAAAATAGCCCGTTGGCGCACCTTCGCTGGGTAAAACAGTCCGTTGGCACGATCGCTAGGCAGCTTCAGTGGGAAAACAATCCATTGGCACGATAGCTAGGCACCTTCGGTAGGCAAAACAATCCATTGGCATGCTCGCTATGCACCTTGGGTAGGCAAAATAGCCCGTTGACACAGTTGCTAGGCACCTTTGGTGGGAAAAACAGCCTGTTGGGCACCTTCAGTGGGTAAAACAGCCCGTTGGCATGGTCGCTAGGTAACACGCAACACGGAATTGAAAGATTGTTCGGATCCAAGGAAAGAAGAATAGGATAGATCTGAATTAGCTAAATTAAATATGATAAGCAGGGTTTCAAAATTACCTACTAGACCTCACGAAGAACTTGTCTCGAGCAACCTAGATAATGGGTAAAGAACAAATCAAGAAAGTTATTTAGGATCAAAACACACCACAATCTGATTAAGTTGATAAGTGATGTTTAATTCCTAAGTTGAAAAGAACAAGCGGGGTTTCTTCTCTCAATATAGCCGGCGGCTCACAAAAGATAATCTAATCAAAAGTTGTTCGAAAACCCTAAAACATAAGTATTTATACCTAGGCTTAATGCTAAAAGACTTGGGCTTAAAATACATGGAAAGCTAAAATATAAATAACTTAAAACAAGTCCAAATTAGAATAATAAAGCCTCTCCTCGTAGGCTTAAGTGATAATGCGTAGCCCAATATAATGGTCTTCAAGTCCCAAGTGAGTCTAATCCAAAGATTTGAGATAAATGAATCAATTTAGGTTGTGATTCAGATATCTCTCCTCCAATAGGCTTGGTACACTCTATCCTCTCCACAAATTAGCCCACATACGTATAGAGAGCCTCTTTGAGTTTCTCGGTCTTAGCTTTAGACATCGGTCAAACTGGAATGACAAGCTAGCTCCCTTCATGCACACCATCTCTATAGTAATCTTTACTCCTGCTCACATCAGTCCCTCCCTCCTCAAGAAGATTCGTCCTTGAATTTGAATCCATATCAAAGGAAAAAGATCAGTAATATTAAAAGTTACAGAAACAGAATACTCACCTGGCAGGTCAATCTTATAGGCGTTGTCATTTATCTTCTCCAATACTTAAAATGGACCATCACCCTTAGGATCCAGCTTGGATTTCTGCTCGATAGGAAACCTCTCTTTCCTCAGATGCACCCAAACCCAATCTCCAGGTTTAAAAGTCACCAACTTTCGCCTCTTGTTGGCTTGCTTCGCATACACCCTATTTCTATGCTCAATGTGTTGTCTCGCGTTCACATACAAGTCCCTAACCATCTCGTCTTTCCTTTTGCCATCTGTACTAGACAACTCATGCAAGGGTAAAGGTACCAAATCTAAGACAGTCAAAAGATTAAAACCATATACAAGCTCAAAAGGTGAATAACTTGTGGTGGAATGTACACATCTATTATATGCAAAATCAATAAATGGTAAACAATCACCCCAAGTTTTCAATTTTTTACCAACTACAGCACGCAACAAGGTACCTAAGTTTCTATTAACAACCTCAGTCTGTCCATCTGTCTGTGGATAACAAGTAGTAGAATAGGGCAATTTAGTACCCAACTTTTCCCATAGAACACGCTAAAAATGGCTCAAAAATTTAGCAACTTTATCCGAAACAATAGACCTAGGAATACGATGCAATCTAACAATATCCTTAAAGAATAAATAAGCTACAAGCACAGCATCATCAGTCTTATGGCATGCAATGAAATGCACCATCTTACTAAATCGATCAACAACAACAACGATGCTATCATACCCCTTCTTTGTTGTAGGTAGTCCTAAAACAAAATCCATAGAAATATCAATCCAAGGTTCAGTAGGCACAGGTAAAGGGGTATACAATCTATAGGTTTTAACAGTAGATTTGGCCTGTCTTCATGCAAAATATCCAAGGTTTTAGTAACCCCAAAATGGCCTATCAAACCACCACTATGGGCTTCATGCACAAATAAAGCACGCAAAGAACAATTAGGCACACACAACTGATTACCATGATATAAATATCCATCTTGCCTACAAAATTTTTGGAATGCAACATGCTCACAAGCAGCATACACAGTAGAAAAATCATCATCCGAAGTATACATGTCCTTAAGTTGCTTAAATCCTAATAATTTAGAACTAAGAGTAGAGATTAAGGAATACCTCCTAGATAAAGCATCAGCTACCGCATTATCCTTCCCTTGCTTGTAATGTAGTACATATGAAAATGTTTCCAGAAACTCTAACCAAGTGGCATGTCTCTTGCTCAGCTTGCCCTATCCCTTTAAGTGCTTTAGGGACTCATGATCTATCCAAATGACAAACTCTCTGGGTTAAAGGTAATGTTGCCACACCTCCAATGCTCTTACCACAGCATAAAGCTCCTTTTCATAGGTCGGATAATTGAGTTGTGTACCACTAAGTTTTTCACTGAACTAAGCTACTGGTTTGTTTTCCTACAAAAGCACAACACCTATACCAATACCAGAAGCATCACATTCAAGCTTAAAAGCTTTCTCAAAGTCAGGTAAACACAGAATAGGAGCAGAACACAATTTTGTTTTCAATAAATTAAACGCATGCTCTTGTTCCTCACCCCATGTGAACCCTTTCTCCTTCTTGAATATTTCAGTTAAAGGAGCAGCAATGGTAGAGAAATCTTTCACAAACCTCCAATAAAAACTAGCAAGTATATGAAAACTCCTCACCTCACTAGCACTCTTAGGTGTCGGCCATTCCTGGATAGCCTTCACCTTCTCCTTATCAACCTGAACTCCCCTAGAATTGAATACAAACCTCAAGAAGACAAGCCTATCAATACAAAAAGTGCACTTCTTAAGGTGTGCATATAGTTTCTCCTGTCTCAATACGTCCAAAACACATCTCACATGCATGGCATGCTCATCAAGATTAGTGATATATATCAAGATGTGATCAAAGTAAACAACCATAAATTTTCTAAGAAATGCATGCAACACATGATTCATTGACCTCATAAAAGTGTTGGGTGCATTAGTTAAACCAAATGGCATAACTAACCACTCATACAACGCATATTTAGTTTTGAAAGAAAATTTCCATTCATCTCCTGGTTTCATTCTAATCTGGTGGTATCTACTTTTCAAATCAATTTTGGTAAAGATACATGCACCATGCAATTCATCAAGCATATCATCTAACCTAGGAATAGGATGGCGATACTTTATAGTGATTTTGTTGACAGCTTTGCAATCTACACACATCCTCTAGGTCCCATCTTTCTTTAGCACCAGCAACATAGGCACTGCACAAGGGATCAAACTCTTCCTCACATGCCCTTTCTCGAGTAACTCACCCACCTGCTTTTAAAGCTCCTTTGTCTCCTCAGGATTACTCCTATAAGTTTAGCGGTTCAGAATCTGAGCATTGGGCACAAAATCAATCTGGTGCTCTATGCCTCTAAAGGGTGGCAATCCCTTAGGCATCTCCTCAAGAAAGACATCAATATAATCTTACAAAATAGAAGCAAAAACACTAGGCAAAGCCTCAAGAGGGTTAGTGTCAGAAACTAAACACTCTCTATATCTCACCATTACTAGTGCTGTTTTCTCTCCAGTTACTCTCCTCAAGTCTTTTCCTTTAGCAAACAAGCTCACTTTTCTCCCTTTCTTTTCTTTCTTTTTTTTTTCTCTTCCTGACCTCTTCTCTCCTGTAGATCCCACTTCTTTTTCCTCACTTGTGTAGTCACTCACCATTAGGCCAAACTCAATTTTCTCTTGGGACTCTTTTTGTTCTTCACTTTTTTTGTTCTCACTACTCGAACCCTCCTCACTTTCACTTGCTTTTATCTGGTCCAGGTATAATTCATGAGGTGATAAAGGTAGTAGAATGAAATTCCCACCCTTAAACTTAAAGGAATACCTACTGGTATACCTATCATGTACTACCCTCCTGTCAAACTGCCAAGGTCTCCCAAGTAACATATGACCAGCCTCCATTGGTACCACATCACACAACACCTCATCCTTATATCTCCCTACTGAAAATGGCACTACAACCTAATTTGTCACCTTCACTGTAGCACTATCATTGAACTACTGTAAATTATATGGCTTTGGATGTTTCCTGCATGTCAAACCCAATTTTTGTACTATAGTCCAACTAGCTGCATTAGTGCAATCAATGATCAAATTTCATACTTTTCCACCAACTAAACACCTCATATGGAAAAGATTCTCTCTTTGATCTATAACCTCATATGTGGCCTTAGCACTCAGTACCCTCCTAACTACTAGTGCTTCCCCTATAATAGCTCTCTCAAAGCAACTATCATCCTTATAATCATTATCAACAATAAGATCAGATTCGCTACCACTGTCCTCAGAATAAATCATCCCATTATCCCTCATAATCATGACTTTCTTATTTGGGCACTGAGATACAATATGGCCAGTACCCAAACACTTAAAACATTTAATGCTAGAATGCTTACTAGAAGTATCTTGGGTGTTAGGTGTACCTTTAGGTTCAAACCCTACATTTGGCCTTTTGGGTGTCTCCTTGAAGTCCACTCCTTGTCTTTCGACTTCTCCTCTCTCTTGGGCCATTTTGAACTCCATAATTGGATAGAATCCATCCCACTCCTTGCTGCCACTTTAACTTTGATTTGTTTCTCCACCGTCATGGCCATGTTCACCATGTCCTCAATATCTAAGTAATGCTGTAACTTCACAACATTAGCTATCTCCCTATTGAGTCCACTAAAAAATATGTCCATTGTAGCCACCTCCATCTCCTTGTGGTAATCCTCCACTGATTTAGACCCCTGAGTAAGTCTCTGAATTTTCTGGTGCATCTCCCTGTAATAGTAAGAAGGCACAAACCGCTTCCTCATGCATGCCTTCATATCGTCCCAAATAGTAATTAGAATCTCTCTATTTCTCCTCCTAGATGTCACCAACTGATCCCACCATATTAGTGTATAATCTATAAATTCAACAGAGGCTAGTTTTACCTTTTTATCTTCAGAAAAATTGTGGCACTCAAAAACCAAGTCCACCTTCCTTTCCAACTTCAGGTAAGGAAGGCTGGGATCTGCATCTTGATGGATTTAAGGTCTCCATCTCTCCTGTTAAATGGCTCATCTCTCTGAAACCTCCTAGGTCTGCATACCTCAAACTCCTCATTCTCCTCAAGGTCATCCTCCTCTGGCTCATACCAAGGTGGTGGTCTACGAGGTGGTGGTTGCTGCTGGTGTACACCTGGATGCCTCCCCTGAGATTCCTCGTGTCTCCCTTGTCTAAGTTCATCCATTTGTCCCCTAATCTCAGTTAACGCTAAATTGAATCTCTCAAATTGTTGCTGCATGGATCTCAAAGTGAAAGCGATATTTGTATCTCCCCCTTGGTTGGTAAAACAGCCTGTTGGCATGGTAGCTAGGCAACCTTAGTGGGAAAAACAGCCCATTGGCACACCTTCGATGAGCGAAATAGTCTATTAGTACAGTTGCTAGGCACCATCGATGGCCAAAATAATCCATTGGTATAGTCGATATGCATTTTTGGTGGGCTGAACAGTCCATTGGCACTGTCGTTCGGCACCTTTGGTGGGAAAAACTGCCCATCGGCACCATGGGTGTGTAAAACAACCTATTGGCACTGTCCCTAGGCACCTTTAGTGGAAAAAACAACTAGCTGGCAAGGTCGCTATGACTCTTTGGTGGGAAAATATCCTATTGGGCACTTTTGGTTAGTAAAACAGCCCGTTGGCACGGTCGCTAGGCACCTTCGGTGGAAAAAAATAGCCCGTTGGGCACCTTGGGCGGGTAAAACAGTCCGTTTGCACAATTGCTAGGCACCTTTGGTGGGTCAAACAGTTTGTTTGCACAGTCGCTACGTACCTTCGGTGGGCAAAACATCCAATTGGCATGGTCGCTAGACACCTTGGGTGGGAAAACAACCAGTTGGGCACCATTGGTGGGAAAAACAGCCCGTTGGCACGATCTCTATGCCCCTTCGGTGGGAAAAACAACCCATTGGGCCCTTTTGGTTGGCAAAACAACCATTGGCATGGTCGCTAGGCACCTTCTGTGGGCAAAATAGCCCGTTGGCTCATTTGTTAGGCACCTTGGATGGGCAAAACAGCCCGTTGGCACGGTAGCTAGGCATCTTCAGTAGAAAAACAACACATTGGGCATCTTCGGTGCATAAAACAGCTTGTTGGTACGGTCTCTAGGTAGTTCATTGGCATAGTCACTGGGTAGCTTTCATGGAAAAAACAATTCGTTAGCACATTGGCTAGGCACCTTCGGTGGGTAAAACAATCCATTGGCATGGTCTCTATGCACCTTGGGCGGGCAAAATAGCTAGTTGGCATAGAAGCTAGGCACCTTCGGTGGGAAAAACAACCCGTTGGGCACCTTCAGTAGGTAAAACGACCCATCGGCATGGTCGCTAAGCCCCTTATATGGTTAAAACGTCCGATTAACACAGTCGCTAGGCCCTTTTTGTGGGCAAAACGTCCCATTGACACGGTTGCTAGGCACATCAGTGGACAAAACAGCTCGTTGGCACAGTTGCTAGGCACGCTCGGTGGGTAAAATAGCCCGTTGGACACCTTTGGTGGGTAAGATAGCCCATTGGCATGGCCGCTAGGCACTTTCAATGGGAAAAACAACCCGTTGGTATGATCGCTAGTCCCCTTCAGTGGAAAAACAACTCACTCGGCACCATCAGTGGGCAAGACAACCCGTTGGCACGGTTGCTAGGTAACTTCAGTGGGAAAAATGGCTCGTTCAGAAACTTTGGTGAGTGAAACAACCTGTTGGCACATTCGTTAGGCACCTTCGGTTGAAAAATAGCTCGTTGACACGGTCACTAGGCACCTTCGGGGGATAAAATAGCCCGTTGGCACTATTTTTAGCCACCTCGGTGGGAAAAACAACCATTTGGGCAGCTTCGGTGGGTAAAACCATCTGTTGGTAGGACCGCTGGGCACCTTCGATGGGCAAAACATCCCATTGGCATAACCTCTAGCCCCCTCTAGTGGGAAAAACAGCTCATTGGCCATATTCGGCGAGCAGAACAACCCGCTGGGCACCTTTGGGGGGTAAAATTGCCAGTTGGCACAGTCGCTAGGCACCTTTGGTGGGCAAACAACCAGTTGGGCACCTTTGTTGGCACGGTTGCTAGGTCCCTTCGGTTGACAAAACAACCCATTCGCACTATCGTTAGGCACTTTGATGGGCAAAACAATCCGTTGGCATGCTTGCTAGGCACCTTCAGTGGGCAAAACAACCTATTGGCATGGTCGCTAGGCAACTTCGGTTGGAAAAATGGCCCGTTTGGAAACTTTGGTTAGTGAAACAACCCATTGGCACGTTCGTTAGGTACCTTCGGTTGAAAAATAGCTCCTTGGCACGATCGCTAGGCACCTTTGATGGGTAAAATAGCCCGTTGGCATTGTTTCTAGCCACCTCGGTGGGAAAAACAACCCTTTGGGCAGCTTTGGTAGGTAAAACCACCTGTTAGAAGGACCGATGGGCACCTTAGATGGGCAAAACATCCCATTGGCACGGCCGCTAGCCCCCTCCAGTGGGAAAAACAGCTCATTGGCCATATTCGGTGGTCAGAACAAACCGTTGTGCACCTTTCGTGGGTAAAATAGCCAGTTGACACGGTCGCTAGGCACCTTTGGTGGGCAAACAACTTATTGGGAACCTTTGATGGGTAAAACAACCTGTTGGCACGGTTGCTAGGTCCCTTTGGTTGGCAAAATAGCCCGTTCGCATGATCGTTAGGCACTGGCATGCTTGCTAGGTACCTTCGGTGGGCAAAACAACCAGTTGGCGCAGTTGCTAGGCACCCACGGTGGGTAAAACAACCAGTTAGAATGGTAACTAGGCATCTTCAGCGGGCAAAATAGCTTGTTGGCAAGGTTGCTAGGCACATTTGGTGGGAAAAAAAGCCCGTTGGAATAGTCGCTACGTACCTTCAGTGGGGAAAATAGTCCATTGGCACCCCTTTAGTGGGCAAAACAGCCTGTTGGTACGGTGGCTAGTCACCCCCGGTGGGAAAAATAGCCCATTGGGCACCTTTGGTAGGCAAAACAGCCTATTGGCTTCAATGCAAAGAAACCCCGTTGGCACACCTTTGATGGGTAAAATAGTTCGTTGGCACCATCGCTAGGTGCATTCGTCAGAAAAAACAACGCATTTGCACTCCTTCAGTGGATAAAATAGCACGTTGACATAGTCGCTAGGCACCTTTGGTGGGAAAAACAGCCAGTTGACCCACCTTCAGTGGACAAAATAGTCCGTTGGTAACGTTGCTAGGCAAATTTGGTGGAAAAAATAGTGTGTTGACACACCTTCAGTGGGCAAAACAGCCCCGTTGACACACCTTCGGTGGGTAAAACAACCTATTGGTATGATTGCTAGGCACATTCGTTGAGAAAAACAGCCTGTTGGGCATTTTCAGTGGGTAAAATAGCCCGATGCCACGGTCGCTAGGCACTATTAGTGGGCAAAACAAACTGGTGGCACAATCACTGAGCCCCTTCGATGGGAAAAACAACCTATTGGGCACCTTCGGTGGGCAGAATAGCCCGTTGGCAAAGTCGCTATGCACCTTCGGTAGGCAAAACAACCCGTAAGCACAACAGCTCGACTCCTTCGATAGGAAAAACAAACCATTGGCTCAGACACTATGCACCTTCAGTTGGCGAAACAGCTCATTTGCATGGTCACTAAGCACCTTTAGTGGGCAAAATAGCCAATTGGCATGGTCGTTAGGCACCTTTCGTGGGAAAAACAGCCAGTTGGGCACCTTTGGTGGGGATAACAGCCCGTTGGCACAGTTGCTATATCCCTTCGGTGGGAAAAACAACCCATTGGGCACTTCTAGTTGGAAAAACAATCCATTGGCACGTTCGTTATGCACCTTTCGTGGGCAAAACAGCCCGTTGGCATGGTAGCTAGGCGTCTTCGGTGGGAAAACAGCCCGTTGGGCATCTTTGTTGGGTAAAATAGCCCGTTGGTACGATTGCTAGGTAGCTTCGGTGGGAAAACCAACCCATTGACACATCTTCAATGGGCAAAATAATCCATTGCCACGGTCGCTAGGCTGCTTCAGCGTAAATGACAATCCGTTGGCACGATGGCTACGTACCTTCGGTGGGCAAAACAATCCATTGGTATGGTCACTATGCACCTTGGGTGGGCAAAACAACCCGTTGGCATAGTCACTAGGCACCTTTGGTGGGAAAACAACCCGTTAGGCACCTTCAGTGGATAAAACAACCCGTCGGTATGGTCGCTAGGCCCCTTCTGTGGTCAAAACGTCCCATTAACACAGCTGCTAGGCCCCTTCTGTGGTCAAAACGTCCCATTGACATGGTTGCTAGGCACATCAGTGGGCAAAACAGCTTGTTGGCACAGTTTCTAGGCACGCTCGATGGGAAAAATAGCACGTTGGGCACCTTCAGTGGGTAAAATAGCCCATTGGCATAGTCACTAGGCACTTTCATTGGGAAAAACAACCCGTTGACATGGTCGCTAGTCCCCTTCAGTGGAAAAACAACTCACTGGGCATCTTCAGTGGGCAAAACAACCCGTTGGCACAGTGGTTAGGTAACTCTGGTGGGAAAAATGGCCCGTTCGGAAACTTTGGTGAGTGAAACAACCAGTTGGCACGTTCGCTAGGCACCTTCGGTTGAAAAACAACTCGTTGGCTTAGTCTCTAGGCACCTTCAGTGGGTAAAATAGCCCGTTGGCACTGTTTCTAGCCACCCTCAATGGGAAAAACAACCCTTTGGGCAGCTTCGGTGGTTAAAACCACCTGTTGGTAGGACAACTGGGCACCTTTGATGGGCAAAACTTCCCGTTGGCACAGCCGCTAGCCCCCTTCAGTGGGAAAAACAACTCATTGGCCATATTCGGTGGGCAGAACAACCCCCTGGGCATCTTTTGTGGGTAAAATAGCCAGTTGGCAGAGTCGCTAGGTACCTTTGGTGGGCAAACAACCTGTTGGGCACCTTTGATGGGTAAAACAACTCATTGGCACGGTTGCTAGGTCCCTTCGGTTGGCAAAGCAACTTGTTCGCACTATCGTTAGGCACTTCGATGGGCAAAACAACCAGTTGGCATGCTTGCTAGGCACCTTCGATGGGTAAAACAACCCGTTGGCGTGGTTGCTAGGCACCCATGATGGGTAAAACAACCAGTTGGAATGGTCACTAGGCATCTTTGGTGGCCAATATAGCTTGTTGGCAAGGTGGCCACATTTGATGGGAAAAACAACCCGTTGGAACAGTTACTAGGCACCTTTGGCGGGAAAAATAGCCTATTGGCACCCCTTTAGTGGGC
This sequence comes from Erythroxylum longipes, assembly GCA_027563885.1. Lineage (NCBI taxonomy): Eukaryota > Viridiplantae > Streptophyta > Magnoliopsida > Malpighiales > Erythroxylaceae > Erythroxylum > Erythroxylum longipes. The sequence goes on along the minus strand of JAOQMS010046636.1, from coordinate 8,462 downwards.
AAAACTGTCTGTTTGCACAGTTCCTAGGCATCATCAGTGGGAAAACAATCAGTTTGCACAGTTGCTAGGCACCTTCAGTGGGTAAAACTGCCCATTGGGCACCTTCTGTGGCAAAACAGCCCGTTGTCACGGTGGCTAGGGACTTTCGGTGGGAAAAACATCCCGTTGGGCTCCTTCAGTTAGTAAAACAGCCTATTGGCACGATCACTAAGCACCGTCGATGGGCAAAATACCCGTTGGCATGGGGACTAGGTACATTCAGTAGGCAAAACAGCCAATTGGCATGGTGGCTAGTCACCTCCGATGGGAAAAACAGCCTATTGGGCACCTTTGGTAGGCAAAACAGCCCGTTGGCACGATCGTTAGGTACCTTCGGTGCAAAAAAACCCCGTTGGCACACGTTTGATGGGCAAACCAATCCGTTGGCACCATCGCTAGGCGCATTCGTTAGAAAAAGTAGCGCATTTGTAATCCTTCGGTGGGTAAAATAGCACGTTGGTATGGTCTCTAGGCACCTTTGGTGGGAAAAACAGCCAGTTGGCCCACCTTCAGTGGGCAAAACAGTCTGTTGGTAAGGTCGCGAGGCAAATTTGGTGGAAAAAACAATGTGTTGGCACACCTTTGGTGGGCAAAACAGCCCCGTTGACACACCTTTGGTGGGTAAAACAACTCATTGGTACGATTGCTAGGCACATTCGGTAGGAAAAACAACTCGTTGGGCATTTTCGGCAGGTAAAACAACCCGATGGCATGGTCGCTAGGAACTATTAGTGGGCAAAACAAACCGTTGGCATGACCGCTGAACCCCTTCGATGGGAAAAACAACCTATTGGGCACCTTTGGTGGGTAGAAGGGCCCATTGGCAAAGTTGCTATGCACCTTCGGTGGGTAAAACAACCCATAGGCACAATAGCTCGACCTTTTGGTCTCTAGGCACCTTTGGTGGGCAAAATAGCCGGTTGGCATGACCGCTAGGCACCTTTGGTGGGAAGAACAGCCAGCTGGGCACCTTTCGTGAGGAAAACAGCCCGTTGGCATAGTTGCTCTATCACTTCGGTGGGAAAACAACCAATTGGGCACTTTTGGTTGGAAAAACAATCCATTGGCACGGTCGCTATGCACCTTTCGTGGGCAAAACAGCCTGTTGGCACATTTGTTAGGCACCTTGGATGGGCAAAACAACCCGTTGGCAGGGTAGCTGGGCGTTTAAAGTGGGAAAACAGCCTGTTTTGCATCTTTGGTAGTTTAAACAGCCTGTTGGTACGATTGCTAGGCAACTTCAGTGGGAAAACTAGCCCATTGACACATCTTCAATGGGAAAAATAGTCCATTGCCACGATCACTAGGCAGCTTCGGTGGAAAAAACAATCCGTTGGCATGGTCACTATGCGCCTTAGGTGGGAAAAGGAACTTGTTGGCATAGTCACTAGGCACCTTCGATGGGTTTAGGCTCCTTCAGTGGGTAAAACAACCTATCGACATGGTCGCTAGGCCCCCTCAGTGGGTAAAACGGCCCATTGGCACGGTTTCTAGGCACATCAGTGGGCAAAACAGCCTGTTGGAATGGTTGCTAGGCATGGTCGATGGGAAAAAAGCCTGTTGGGTAAAACAGACCATTGGCACGGTTACTAGGCACTTTTGGTGGGAAAAAAAACCCGTTGGCACGGTCGCTAGTCCCCATCAGTGGAAAAACAACTCAATGGGCACCTTCGGTGGGCAAAATAGCCTGTTGGCACGGTCGTTAGGAAACTTTGGTGGGAAAAACGGCCCGTTGGGAAACTTTGGTGAGTGAAACAACCAGTTGGCATAGTCGCTAGGAACCTTCGGTGGAAAAACAGCTCATTGGCACGGTCGCTAGGCACCTTCGGTGGCAAAAACAGCCTATTGGCACAATTTCTAGCCACCCTCAATATGAAAAACAGCCCTTTGGGCACCTTTGGTGGGTAAAACAACCTGTTGGTAGGACCACTAGGCACCTTTGATGGGCAAAACATCCCATTGGCACGGTCGCTAGGCACCTTCGATGGGTAAAACAACTCGTTGGCACAGTGACTAGGCACCATCGGTGTGCAAAAAAACCAGTTGGGCACCTTCAGTGGGTAAAACAGACCGTTGGCACGGTTACTGGGCACCTTCAGTGGGTAAAAAAGACCATTGGCACTGCTGCTAGGCACCTTTGCTGCAAAAAATTCCCTATTGGCAGACCTTCGGTGGGAAAACAGTCCGTTAACACAGTCGCTAGGCACCATTTGTGAGTAAAACAGCTCGTTGGCATTATCGTTAGGAATCTTGGGTGGGCAAAACAGCCCATTGGCAGGTTTACTAGGCACCTTAAGTGGCCAAAGCAACCCGTTAGAACGGTTGCTAGCACCCTCGGTGGGCAAAACAGCTCGTTGGCATGGTCGCTAGGCTACTTGGCTGGGCAAAACAGCCAGTTGGCACAGTCTCTAGGCAGCTTTGGTGGATAAAATAGCCCATTGGCACGTTCGATAGTCACATTTGGTGGGAAAAATAGCCGGTTGGTGCAGTAGCTGGGCACCATCGGTGGGCAAAACAACCCGTTGGGCACTTTTGGCGGGTAAAACAGCCCATTGGCGCGATCGCTAAGCACCTTCGATAGGCAAAACAGCTTGTTACCATGGTCGCTAGGCACCCTCGGTGGGCAAAATATCTTGTTGCCATGGTCGCTAAGCACCTTGGGTGGGAAAAATAGCCAGTTGGGCACCGTCGGTAGGCAAAACAGTTCATTGGCACGGTCGCTAGGCAATGTCAGTGGGTAAAAAAACTCATTGGCATGGTGGCTACGTGTCAGACCCTTAACCTTCGGAGCACTTCTCAGCGACCTTCAATAAGGAGCCTTAGGAGGGAGGCTCGCTGGATTACACGCATAAGGGAGGCATGCGAAGACACTAAGGCAAACGTGGGCGAGGGTTATCAGACTTGGTGCAAATTTTGGTAGAGTCTCAGACCTGGTGAAGATTGACTCGGCCCAGGTTAATGACTTGACAAACTAAGGACTTAGACTATGCTCGGATCGATAGACCATAACTAACGGACTTATTGTGGGAAGCATTAGATTAGGCCAGTGCGTTATGTAGGCTTTGGCGAGATCACATTGCATCATTAGAGAATAGAGATTGTGGGGAGATCTTAGATGATGTAGCGATGATGAGAGTTAGAGTTACAGTGGAACACAACATCTGAAGATAGCGAAGATCTTCGAGGATAAGGATGCTAGTTTCCTAGTTGAATGTAAACTCTATCTTTCTGTTATCTTGTAGATTCTATCTTATCAATTAGAGTCCTATTTAGGTAGGGTGTCATCTAATTGGTCCACGTGATGTAATCTGAGAGAGATAGACGTGATCTTAGCACGATCTGAAGCAGTTTAGTTTGAGTGGGATTCTGAATGTAACTTGTCCTCCAAGCCAAGGTTCCTATATATAGCTCATTCGAGCTTTGCTCTCAACTCATTCAGAGAGAGAGCATTCCTTGTATTCTTTTGAGGGAAAGTAATATTAAGGTTGGTTTAGTCATATCTCTGTGTTCCTTTATTGCCTTTATTTCTTATTGCTTTCTTAAGCATTTGTTTCATTGAGTGTGCATGTGAAACACTTTGAGGGTCATTAAGGGCTAAGTCTTGCTTAAGCGGACTAAGTGAGACTGCCGTGCAAAGGGTGTTGGCGATCAACTTCGGTCAAAGTTTGAGTCCTAAGGTGACCTTTGTATCAACTGGTATCAGAGCCAAAGTTCAGAATTGCAGTAGGCAACTTGACAGAATGAGTGACTAGAGTGGAAGTACTCGTTAGGCCGATTCCTCAATGGGAGGAAGAGGTCACATCTCACAATACTCAGTTCGAGATGTTGGAGGCACGGATCCAATAGTTGCAGCAACAGATGGTGGATATGTTGAAGGCACAGGAGTAGGCCCAGCTAGAGATTACTGTGCTGAGGTGTGCCGTTGCAACTTTAGATGTCGATCGGGTTGAAAGCTCCATACCACAACTTTCCTCTGTAAAGGTACGTCAACCTAGGGTGTTCTAAGGAGTACGAGATGCTCAGGTGTTGGAGAATTTCTTGTGGGATATGGAGCAGTACTTTGCGGCTACTAGGGTACTTGATGTTGAGAAGGTCAATGTGACGACCATGTACTTGGATGGGGATGTCAAGCTCTGGTGGAGGACAAGGACCTCTGCGGAGATCATTACAGGTGGAACTCCTGTGGAATCGTGGGTGCAAATGAAGAAGGAGCTCAAGGATTAGTTCCTTCCCATGAATACTTCTTGGCTCGCGAGAGATGCCTTGAAGAAGCTCAAACAAGATGGATCGGTAAGAGACTATGTTAAGTCTTTTAGTTCTCTAATGCTAGATATTGAAAATATGTCAGATGAGGACAAGTTGTTCAATTTGCTATCTAGGTTACAACTATAGGCTCAAATGGAGTTACGGAGGCAAAATCTGAAGGACGTGGTTAGTGTAATCATGGTTGCTGATGCCTTGGTGGATTTTCGAATGACAAAAGACTCTAAGGTGAACTCCTTAAATTCTTCCAAGGGCAAAGGCCAAACCTAACAGGATAAGGACGAGGGGAAGAAAAAGAAAGACTCCAAGAAGGGGGATTTCAAGGGCAAGGGCAAGTATAATGGTGGCTCAAAGAACGGGGAAACGTCTTCAAAGAAGGGCAAGGTTACTTATTACTTGTGCGGCATTCCACACTTTGCCAGAGAAAGCCCAACAAAGGAGAAGCTGAACGCCCTAATTGCTGAAGAAGATGGTGAAGCTTTGGAAGATGCGGCACTAAATCCTATTACTTTGCTTAATGCGGTTAGTAGCGAGTCGGTTCCCTTTGATAGACCAATGTACATGGGTGTACAGGTTGGGGAGAATGACGTGACTGCAATGGTGGATACGGGTGCGACCCACAGTTTCCTAGCGAAAAAGATGGTTCGGAAGTTAGGCATAAGGGTGTCCAAGGAACCAATGAAGATTAAAACCCCTGCGAGGAAGGCACAAGCAGTTACAGGAATTGCTTACAACATTCTAGTCAGCAATGGAAGTTGGCATGCCAAGCTGAATTTCATTATCATACCAATGGAGGGTTTCGAGATGATACTGGGGATCGATTTTCTCAAAGTAGCAAATGTGGTGTTGTACCCAAGTTTGGGAGGAATGATGTTGATGAATGATCAAAATTCCTTCTACGTGAATTGTTGTAGGTTCAATGGTGGAGCGACGGATGCTACAACTTCGGTAGGACATGTTTCAGCTATGATCATCGAGAAAGGGTTGAAGAAAGGTATAGAGACCTATCTCACTGCCATGTGGGAAATCAGTGAAGACCAATGGTGGAAGTCCCAGATGCAGTTGCAAGTTTGTTAAGGGAGTTTCGGGAGGTGATGCTGAAAGAGTTGCGAAGACTCTTCCCCCTCATCGTGAGGTAGATCATAGGATCGAGTTGGTTCCTGGAGCGATCCCACCTGCACATGCCCCTTATAGGATGTCCCTGATGGAATTGGCAGAACTTCAGAAACAACTTGGTGAGTTGTTGGAGGCAGGGTTCATCCAACCATCTAAAGCCCCGTACGGTGCCCTAGTATTGTTTTAGAAGAAGCAAGATAGTACACTTCAAATGTCTGTGGACTATCGAGTGTTGAACAAGGTAATGATCAAAAATAAGTATTTGGTACCTTTGGTTCAAGATTTGATGGACAGGTTTTCATGGGCTGAGGTGTTCACTAAGCTGGATCTTCGGAGTGGGTATTGGCAAGTGCGGATAGCTAAGGGTGATGAGTAGAAGACAACGTGCATAACTCGGTATCGATCTTACAAATTTTTAGTTATGCCGTTTGGATTAACTAATGCCCCTGCTACATTTTACAACCTTATGAATGATATGTTATACGATTTCTTGGATGAGTTTATGGTGGTCTATTTAGATGACATCGTAGTGTATAGCACTAACATGGCAGAACATGTGAAACACTTGAGGCAAGTGTTCGAAAGATTAAGGAAGCACAAGCTCTACGTGAAGATGGAGAAGTGTGAGTTTTCTCAGTTGGAGATCAGATTCTTGGGTCACATAGTGAGCAAGGGTTAGGTTAGAATGGATTCGAGGAAAGTGAAAGCAATAGTTGAGTGGAAGGCTCCCACGAAAGTATGAGAATTACGGAGTTTTCTTTCCCTAGCGAACTACTATAGGCAGTTTATTGTGGGATACTCCAAAAAAGCGGTGCCATTAACAGATTTCTTGAAGAAGAAGCAAGAGTGGTGTTGGTCGAGTGTATGTGCAGAGGCATTCGAGAAACATAAAGCCGCTATTTCAACTGAACCTATGCTGAAGCTGCCTATGTTTGATCTTCCGTTTAAGGTACATACTGATGCTTTGGAAAAAGCCATTGGTGGAGTCCTTGTACAGAAGGGTCATCCGATAGCATTTGAGAGCCGAAAGCTCAATGGTGTAGAGCAACGTTACTTGACGCACGAGAAGGAGATGCTTGTAGTGATGCATTGCCTTGAGAAGTGGTGAGTATATTTGCTGGGAACCAGGTTCGTTGTCCTAACGGATAATGTTGCTAACACATTTTTTAGGACCTAAAAGAAGTTGTCCGCAAAACAAGCCCGGTGACAGGAGTTTCTTGCCGAATATGACTTCGTGCGGGAGCATAAACCAGGGAGGCACAACAATGTGGTAGACGCCTTGAGTAGGAAGGAGGCATTTGCGGCCCTTTATTCGATCACGAGGGTGGAGTCCAACCTGTTGGAGCAGATCAAATCAACAGCTCCATTAGACACTATGAACTGTAAGTTGGTTTCTCAAGTTAAGGAAGGTATTGTATGCAGGTTTTGGCTCGACGATGATGGGCTTTTGATGACTAAGAGTAGTCAAGTGTATGTGCCAAGCTATGGTGGTTTGCGAAAACAGTTATTGAAGGAGACACATGACTCGTAGTGGGCTAGTCACCCAGGAGTCCAACGGATGCTAGCGCTCCTATCTCGTTCCTACTTTTGGCCGAAGATGGAGAATGATGTGGAATGTTACGTCAAGACGTGTCTTATGTGTCAGTTGGATAAGCTAGAGAGAAAGAAGGAATTCGGTTTGCTGCAATCCTTATCCATTCCTGAGAGACCGTGGATGTAAGTTTCAAAGGATTTCATTAGTCAGTTTTCAAAGGTGGACAACATGGCATCAATCATGGTGGTGGTTGATAGATTCTCTAATTATGCGATCTTCATGCCAACTCCTGTGACTTGTCCCTCGGATGTTGCAGCTGAGCTATTCTATAAGAACGTGGTCAAGTATTTCGGAGTTCCAGCGGATATTGTGAGCGACCAAGATGCTAGATTTACAGGTCGATTCTGGACGTCCCTTTTCAATATGATGGGTTGCAATTTGAAGTTTTCAACAACAAATCACCCATAGATAGATGGCCAAACAGAAAGAATCAACAGTTTGTTGGAGGAGTACCTACGACATTATGTAAGTGCAAGTCAACGTAATTGGTTGAGTTTACTTAATACTACACAGTTTTGCTATAACTTGCACAGATCTTCGACTACGGAGAAAAGTCCCTTTAAAATTGTGTAAAGACAACAGCCTCTCACTCCATTAGAGATTGCTCAACAAAGAACTGGTGGAAAATGTCCCGCGGCACATAAGTTTAAGATGGAGAAGCAAGAACTGTTGGATGAGGCGAGGGACAGTCTTCGGAAAGCTTCTCAATAGATAAAGAAGCAAGCGGATCTTCGGAGGAGACCGTTAGAGTTTGATGTGGGATATAAGGTATTTTTGAAACTAACCCCGTAGATTTGGAAGAAGATCTCGAGTAAGCAAGTTCATAAGGGTTTGGTGCTGAAGTACAATGGACCGTTTGAAGTCCTATACAAAGTGGGGAACGTGGCATGCAGATTGAAGTTGCTCGAACAATTGAAGGTACACCTACTTTTCATGTTAGTTTTCTCAAGCCTTACTACGAGGATACATCAGATCCGAATAGGAGTCAGGTGAAGCGAGCGCCACCGGTTGTGAGAAAATAGTTCGAGGATCAAGTTGAGAAGATCCTAGATCATCGGACAATGGGTCAACATAAGAAAAACTGACGGACCAAGTTCCTAATTCGGTGGAAAGGCAAACCTGTAGCGGAAGCTACGAGGGAGAAAGATACGACCTTATGGCAATTCGAAGATCAGGTGAAGGCCTACCTTTAGACTAATTTGACGAGGGCATCAAATCCATCTGGTGGGGGTGGTTTATTAGACCCTTAACCTTTGGAGCACTTCTCAGCGACCTTCAATGAGGAGCCTTAAAAGGGAGGTTCACTGGATTAACGCATAAGGGAGGCATGCGAAGACACTAAGGTAAATGTGGGCGAGGGTGATCAGACTTGATGCAAATTTTGGTAGAGTCTCGGACCTTGTGAAGATTGACTCGGCCCAGGCTAAGGACTTGACGGACTAAGGACTTA